>ML784181.1:738102-774773 GCA_009831015.1 Picea engelmannii
TATATATATATATATATATATATGTATGTATGTATGTATGTATGTATGTATGTATGTATGTATGTATGTATGTATGTATGTATGTATGTATGTATGTATGTATGTATGTATGTATGTATGTATGTATGTATGTATGTATGTTCATTTTCATTTTCATATAAGTAACTATTTTGATAATAAAACTATAAAATACATGGAAAGGAAATGGTGAGTGTACATATATGAGGTCTAACAACGAGTGTATAGATTAAAGTCAACTTGGAGTTCAATGGTGATTGTCCAGATATAGATGGAAATCGCAGAGCTGTGTCTTATATATCTTATGATTTTGCCTTTTTGACAAAAATATTTGAAGATGCTCTCCTTGCGTTCATAGAATAAGTAAACTCATCACGTTAGCAGAAGACTTCTGCTTGGCCAACAACTCAGCCTTACTTGGAGAGAAAACCATGTGACAGAGCTATAGGGTATTTCACTCAATGAAATATTATATTTTGATTTCTTTATGAAATCTACTTTAATAGTAAATCCAAGTAAATGTTACATAAAATTTTGAGTTTGGTAGGAGAAATATTTCCAAGCGGAGGTCTCTAATGAAGAATTTGGAGGTTAGGGTTTTTTCTGCAGGGTGAAGGTTAGAGATTTTACAAAAAATCTCATCACAGGATCGATAAAATGGATGAATAGGTTGTCAACTACATAGATGACCCCTTGGAAGGAAAACAAATTTGGTCTATTCCAATGCAGTTGTACCATAGTTAAACACTCCTCTATAGTGACAAGCCAACCTAGAATCAAACTAATGAAAGAGGACACTTTATTTGTTCTAGGATATTTGACATGGGAACTTACAGGAAACCGGAATGGCCAGAATTATGGTTGGCATGGAGCTTTCAAAGGGTCTAGAAAACTCAATAATGGTCATGAAGGGGCCTGCAATTTTCAATCAATCTCTCTCTATATTATGGGGAATCCCATTTAATTTTGATCAATGCCATGTTTATGGGCACCCTGTAAAGGAATGTTCTCTCCCCTTCATACAAAAAACCTGGGTTCCTAAAGAACAGAGGGAGGGTGAAGGAAATTATTAGTCTCCTCTAAAAAAATGTTCAAGGTATTGACAATATCACAATTATACAAAGAATATCCTGCCAATTGCTCTAGTTGAAGACCCTATGGATGAATAAAAAGAGCACCCTAAGCATCTCAACTATTGACAAGATAGCTTGGAGTCCACAGGTAAAAACATTCATATTCCTACCTATGTTCCTATTCAAAAGTTTGAGCATTTATTTTTTGGCTTTTGGGAGGTGGGATTAAAAAACACCAATGAAAACCAGATAGGGGATGTTTTTGCCTAGCCTTTAAGGGATTAGAATTCCTAATCCCTCTCCCTTTATTCCTCTTGATGGACTGGGTGAAAATCGAAAGAAGATTCCTTTTTCTTAATCTTATGTAAACTCTCTTGGTCTCTCTTTATATTTGGGCTCTCACTAGGATCTACAGTCCTCTCAAGTTGTAAAGTATAATATTAGGCCTAGGTCTAGAGGAGCTAGTCTCTTCTCAGGAGGGGTAGAAAGAGGTTTAGGAATTATAGAAGAAAAATAATCAAAACTTTCCCATAGAGGGAGGAAATCATACGTATCAATGGCTAAGAAGCAAGCGAACTCCTCTAGAGTTCGAAGTGGTAAAAAATTTTCTCTAATCAATGCTCTTAGAACACATTACCCTAAGGATGTTTCCAAATGAACTTCCTCACCTTAAAATATTTAGGATTGGTCAAGCCTCTAAAAAATTGGCCACAAAAATACTAATTGATACTCACAAACCTTATATCATTTTCCTACAAAAATTAATGACTAATAGAGGCAAGGTGGTAAATGATTTGTCTAAACTTCTAAAGGGATGGGACTTTAGTTTTATTGATGCCCTGGGAAGATCTAAGGGGATCATCACTAGCTGGAAAAATGAATCTTTCTCTCTATTTGATTGTTTGGATTTTACATTAGGTCTTGGGACTTCTCTGTACTCCTTGGAACTTGTGAAAGAATTCACTTGTTTGAACCCTACCCAAATAGACAAGCATACCAGGAATCCTTCTTTCAAAGACATTGGTTTCAAAATAGCTTAGTGGTTATTGGAGGTGATCTAAATTTCTCACTAGGGGTCGTAGAGATCTGGGGGCCTGCAGCCCAGGTGGATCCTTTATTTGATTTATTTATAAATAAGCTATAATTTGAAGGTATGTTGGATATTACGCCTACTAAAATATCTCCAACGTGGAGGAACATGAGAATGGGTGAGACCTGAGTTGATTAAAGGATTGATCACTTCCTAATTTCTAAATCATTCCTTGAAGAAGCTCTTCAAATTCAACAATATCTCTCTACTAGAGGGTATTCAAACCACATCCTGGTTCTTTTAGAGTTGGCTCCTATTGTAACCTAGGTATGCATCCCCTGCGTATATCCTCTTTTTCCCTATGCCTTCATCAATTTTTCATTTTTTTGGTTGGTTAAGTCAGTTTCCCACACTGAGTATCTTGGCCCTTATTCATTTTTTAGTCTTCGTGCATTTTTGTTTCTATTTCTCTAGGAGGATAAAATACATGTCATATTTGTTTCAGAATGCTTGTCATCACATATTGGGCTCACGGCAGGTCTACCAAGAATTTTCTATGTGCAAGAAATGCCCGTGCACATGACGCAGAAATCCAGAGCAACACATTTTGGGCTCAGACTGTGGGAACATACAAGTAAACTTTCAACGGTAAAGATCCACCAAGAAAATCATAGATCAATGACTCTCATCCATTCAGGTTCTAGAATCACATGGGTTTTAATATCAAGTTCGAAGTATTGAGTTGTCGAAGACCTGAATGCCGAAGACCCGAAGAGACGAAGTCCCAAGAACCTGACACGTCGCTTCGACGATTTTCCTTCGGGAGTTCTCCGATCTTAACATTCATAAACTCCCGAAGTCCCAAAGCCCAAATTTCCTAAGAGAATCTGGACCATTCATCAGTCATGACACGTGGCAGCAGATCATTCACTTTAGGAATTTTCCTCCAGGAGATGTTTCATGTTTCACATTCGAAAATGCCAAAGACCCGAAGACCCGAATTCTTGAAGTAAATCATCACCATCTATTAGAAGGGACACATGGAATCAGATCAACCACTTCAACGGTTTTCCTCCAGGATATGTTTCATGTTTCACATTCAAAACACCTAAAGACCGAAAGTTTGAAGTGAATCTGGATCGTTCATCCATCATGGCACGTGGCGACAGATCAACCACTTCAAAGGTTTTCATCCGGGAGATGTTTCATGTTGCACATTCAAAACACTCGAAGCCTGAAAGTCCGAAGTGAATCTTGACCATTGATCCCAGGTCAACGAGAATCGTCGATCCTTGCAGCAGGTAAATGTCACCCAGATCTCAGATCGTAATCATATCGACAACTACAGTTCATTGCAAGGACACAAACTGTCCAGACGTTAATTTTCTAGAGTGGTCCTGCAATTTAAATCATGGTTTTGTTGGAAGGGTATGTGGCATATTGTGGTGGATTTCGGGCCCAAAGGAAGTCTGAATCCAAGTCACCCTCAACAAATCCCGCAATCACATGTTTGAATGACATCAGATCACCATGTCACCTCCACATCACCCCCACTCATCCACTCACTAGTCTCGCTCCTCTCACCACCCAACACTTGTCCCTCATTAACCTCCACACTGGTCTCCATCAGCGTTGGACCACCTCTCTAGATCAATGGTCCTTATTGCAACTCAGACCCCCCTAACCATTATACCTTTAATAGTGGGGGAGGGGTCTAAGTAAGTAGTTTCCCACCGCAGGCCCTACCTAACATGGTGGCTCCTTAAGAACTCAGACCCCCCACTCTCTAATCCTCTTACCACCTACCCCCCCCTCCGAGTTCCTCCTGGGTTGTTTTTTAATACCGCCTCCTCTCTCCTTTCACCACTTGTGCTCCACTCACTTCCCAACCTACTCACACCTCCTCTCACTATGCCATATGTCTTCACACGTCATCTACCCTCGCGTCCATTCATCCCGTCTCCTGATTGGATGCTCGCCTTCACGTCTCCCCTCATGCCCGATGGGCCGACAACCATTCCAGTGAAGCTATTTCACAGGTACAGATGGCATCTGACGGGTTCAATACAGAGTGGGCTTGGATTTTGAAATATGAGGCATAGTCAAAGAGTTAAGTCTCAATCACAGGTCAACGAAGATTAGTTCCAGAAACGTTGCGACAAACTCTTCTCATGAAACTAGTTATCTCCAGTGGCCTCCAACATCTTGCAGACACGTCATCATTTAACACAGATCTTTTCTCTGTCACTCTGAGGCCTATTTTCGGCCCCTCAGTTCCTCCATCACATGCATCAGTTATGTCGCGGAGACAGTAGTAGTTTTATTTGATTAAGTCCAACATTTTCCTAGATTAGATGCAAGAGTGGTCTTCTGTGTTTGATAAGAACCACTCTTGTTGATTAAGTCTAGTGTCTTAGTGAATTTAATTATTTGATTTACGAAAAGTTCCCTAAATTTAGGTCTCATTCCCCTAAGGACGAGAGCCTCTGCAACTCTTTTAAATAGTTAGTTTTTGGATATTGTAAAGGCCAGATTTTTCTAGAAAAGAATAGCGATACAACAGACTGGTTGGACCCATTTTATGCATGGATTAAAGCTCTCTATATCGTGAACATACTCTTGATGACATTGTTTCGTTCAACTCTTCATGTGTTTTCATTCTTATCTTGAATACAGTTTTTTATTTGTGCAACGTACATTTCATTTCCTTTCAGCTATTGTATGACTTATTTTTACTGATATGCAACCTGTCAAACAACTAATTCTTTGGTGAAGATTCATTTTCTGGAACCTATGGGAGTTATTGTGTTTTGATACATGTTTGATGTCTTGAAATGATATTTTAAGTATTGAACTTCTTACAGCAGATTATTCATTGAGTATTTTGTTGTTTCTCTCTGTTTTCTATTATTTCACTGATCTATCATTAGTGTGCCATCAGCCAAGGAGGGCCCTCATCCATATTGTTCTTCCAACCCAAACTTTCATTTGTCTTGATAGAATAACTCTCTGACCAACCAACAAAAATTTAAAAGAAGCAATCATTCTAAACGGATAGGTGGCCTAGATTTTCCCTTTAGTAGTCAAGTGCAGACCTTAGGACCAACATCTTCTGGCGTCATTGTCGGGGAAAGGAGTAACAAAATATATTTCCCTGGGAGAATAATAATTCATCATCTCTGACCTTTGATGGTGAACATAGATCAGACATGGACAGAGTGCCACCTTTCACCTAGCGACTTCACTGAGTAAAATTTAAAGAAGAAATACTAGCGCCCAAAAAGGGATTCAACAGATCCAAATCTGAAAATAGCAAAGCCAATAAGGCTGATTATAACCCTGAGAATAACATAATAGGCCTTGAGCTAGAAAGTCAACTAAGGAAATCCACTGCAGCTCAGAGATACACTTTCCCCCTCAAGGGAATTGTTGCACACCAAGAGAATACTTCAAACCATCATCACAAGCAGCTTGAATTTGCTAGCCCTGAGAATCCTATTTCCAAAGGGGCTCAGACATATCCTACTCCCGATTCCAGTTCAACATCCAGTCTTACATACACTCCTGTATCTTCCATAAATTCGCAGATTCCTATTCTTCAATCCATGATCATTAATAGGATGGATGTCATAATTGTTGCCATATATGCACCCTTAGTGATACTTGTAGTTTTACATGCACTCCCAACCACAGATTACATGAAATATCTACCAAGATATAATGGGGAAGGTGAAATAACTGTTGAAGAACATATGGTAGCCTTTTATAGTTTTTCAAACAACTTTAACATTGTTTATTCAGATGTGTGGATGAGGTTGTTTGTACAAAGTTTGGATGGGGAGGTTAGAAAATGGTTCATAAGTCTTCCTCCAACCTCCATTGTTGATATTGAGGCATTGGATGAAGCTTTCATAAATAAATGGGGAGATAGGAGAGATTATCTCTATTACATCACTGAATTTTGGGCTCTAAAGAGAAAGAATGGTGAATCTATTTCAGATTTCACCAAGAGATTCAACAAAATGTATGGTAGAATCCCAGATGAAATCAAACCAATTGAAGCCTCTACCAAGATCATTTATGCTAATTCATTTTATGCATAATTATCCCTCCTCCTGAGAGAGAGAAGGTCAACCACGTTGTTGTCCATGCAGGAAGCAGTCATTGAGGTTGAATCTAATATTTTGGCATCAGACAGATTGAAGACTAGGTTTGATAAAGAGAATAAAAAATAGAGAGAGGATGCCCCTGCCTCCTCTAACCCAGCTACATCTGATACCAAACTTGAGGAGATGACAAAGACTTTGAAGGATCTGACTTCTGAGATAGCTAAGCTAAAATGGGAATCCAAACAACCAAACATAACTTTTCAAGGGGTTGGTAATAGAAATTAGAACCAATTCAAAAGGCCTAATGATGCTCCTCAAGTAATTCAGAGAGAAAGGAGAAATGTTGATGATGAAAGGGTGGTGCCCCCTTTCCAAAACAATCAGATTGAGGAGATAAATGTGGACAATGATGTTGTGGATGATACTACTGTGATTTTCAATGAGACAGATTATTATACCAGTTATTTAACACAACAAGAATACGAGGTAGCTCAGTTGTCAAATAAATTTGATGATTAGATAGGGGAGGAGGGAGTTATTCAAGATCAACCCAAGAAGAAATATGATTTGAGGACGAGAAATGAAGCTTACAAAGCCACTACCTCTGATCAAAGAAAACAAGCAGAAGCTCCTCCCAATCCAAAACCAAATAAAGGTATGCCATCTAAAACTCAGTCATATCCACTATCAAAACCTCTTTCCCCTAAAAAAAAGGAAGTTGATAAGCCACCAACCTCTTTCAGCCTGGAACATGAGCTAAGCAAAATCAATATTCTTGTCCCTTTGACAGAATTGTTAAAAAATGAACCTTTCAAGAAATCCATCATGAAAGTTCTTATACCAACTCCTTCTAGTGTATCTTCCGATGTCATTAGTCTACAAGATGAAAACCCAACCATTATTGTGGTTCCACACATTGAGGATGGCTCTGATGCTTCTCCTCCTTTCTATATATCTTTGAATGTCCATGATAAGATCATGCACAACTGTCTTATGGACTCAGGAGCCTCTCACAATGTCATGCCCAAAGTTGTTATGGAAGAACTAGGTCTGGAGATTACCAAGCCTTACCAAGACCTATATTCCTTTGATTCTAAGAAAGTGAAATGCCTGGGATTGATAAAGGATATGGTGGTTTCTCTAGCACAATTACCCATAAAGAGTGTAGTGATGGACATTGTGCTGGCTGACATCCCCCCAAAGTTTGGCATGCTCTTATCCAGAAATTGGGCTAAGAAGGTTGGAGGATCATTGCAAATAGACCTCACATATGCCACCATTTTTGTGTTTGGTGGTAAGCATAGGAGGCTATACAGAGAGGTAAGGTTAGCCTACATAGTCAGTGATCATCAGAACCCACGCAATCACCCCATTTATGCTGCTGAGGATGGGATTGGTTTGTCTGTTTTTCATTTAGATGATGATGAACCTAAAAAATCAGTCAGCCAACGCAGAGATCAGGCAATGAATGGTCTACAAAACAAGGTGTGGAAGATGTATTTCGATGGATCTTCATCAAAATAAGGATCTCGTGTAGGTATTCTCCTCATTTCCCCTTCAGGAGAAGTAATAACCCTCTCCTATAAGCTGGATTTTGAGACTACTAACAATATAGCTGAATATGAAGCCCTGGTATTGAGATTAAGGGATGCCAAAGACATGGCCATTGATTGTTTAGCAGTTTTTGGTGATTATGAGTTGGTCATAAATCAAGTGAGGAATATCTATCAAACAAAGCAACAGAGGCTCAAGCAGTACAGGAATGAGGTATGGGATTTGAATGATAATTTCTTTCTAGCATTTAACATTTCTTTCATTCCCAGATAACAGAATCAGAAGCTTGATTCTCTGGCCTTATCTTCCAGCACGTTCAGGCCTCCCATTTGCCCAAATATCAAGTATCAGGTGGAAATCAAACATAGAACAACCATACCAGACAACATAAAGCACTGGAAAGTCCTTAGTGATGATTTACAACTGTAGATATTTCTACACACCATTGATGAATTCTCCAATATCTCAATTGATCAAGAAAGTCAAGAAGATGAAAATGAGAAATTAGAATATCAAAAATTCTCTCTTCTACTGAAGACATTGGTTGGTCATGATATTGTGGAGCTGAAAACCAATCACATTCCGAGAGGACTAGTGCCATTGGAAATATTGTATGAAAACAATGATGTTTATAAAGGAACTTCCATGAAGAATCAAGAAGAGGAGGTGATAGAGTGCAACATTGGGACCACTAAGAATCCCAAGATCATCAAGTTGTCCAAAGCATTGGCTGCAGAACAAAAAGACAGGTATGTCAGTCTCATTAAAAAGTTTCCTGATACTTTTGCATGGTGCTATAAAGATTTGAAGACATTTGATACTGACATCATCCAACACAAGATCCCTCTAAAAACTGGCTCCAAGCCATTCAGACAAAAGATTAGACAATTTAATCCCATGTTAATGTCCATAATTGAGAAAGAGCTAAAAAGAATGTTGGATGCCAAGATTATTGTACCATTGAGGTATTCAAACTGGGTGGCCAACTTAGTACCTGTAAGGAAGAAGAGTGGGGAGATACGCTTATGTGTTGATTTTAGAAATCTAAACAAGTGTTGTTTGAAGGACAATTACCCCCTCCACAATATGGATCATATTTTACAGAGGGTGGTAGGTGCACACATAATTTCCTTTTTGGATGGATACTCTGGTTATAACTAGATAGCAGTTTGTGAGGAAGACAAAGAAAATACAACATTCACCACCCCATGGGGAACATTCATCTATGACAAGATGCCCTTTGGGATCATGAACGTAGGGGCCACTTTTTAAAGGGCCATGGACATAGATTTTGTGGGGGAGAAAGACAAATTTATGGTCATATACCTAGATGACATTACCATTTTCTCCAAGTCTAATGAGGAACATTTGCATCATTTGGAGCAGGGTTTCAAGAAATGAGGGAGGTATGGGATATCTCTCAATCCTAGTAAGTCTCACTTTGCCATGCCAGAAGGAAATCTCTTGGGCCATATCATATCAGCGAGAGGCATAAAAATTGATCCAAAGAGGGTTTGTTCCATTCAACAAATTGATATCCCTAGAAACAAAAAGGCTATCCAGTATTTTATTGGTAATATAAACTTCCTCAGACGTTTTGTGCCAATTTTTTCTGAAATTATGAAGCCTATTACTAACATGTTGAAGAAATATATTGTGGTAAAATGGTCCTCGAAGGAAAAATTATCTTTCCAAACAATCAAGAAATATTTAGTTGAAGCACCTGTATTGGCCAGCCCTGACTATACCAAAGAGTTATTCATCTTTTCCTCTGCCTCAAAGAAAAAAATTGTTGTTGTACTGCTGCAGAAAAATGAGGAAGGGCATGAGCAGTCAATAGCCTTTTTCAATAGAGCCCTTCGAGATGTTGAGCTCAAGTATGATATATTAGAGAAGTAGGCTTATGCACTGAAAAAAGCACTCAAGGCCTTCAGGGTTTATGTGCTACAGTCTAGCATAACGGCCTTTGTTCCTAGCACCAGTGTCAAAGAGATTATGGTCCAGCCAGATAGCGGGGGGAAGAGAGAAAAATGGATTGTCAAGTTGTTGGAGTATGATTTGCACATAAAGCCCACCAAGTTGATCAAGGGGAAAGGACTAACCAAATTGCTATCACAATCAAACTGCAAGGTGATAGAGTTGCATCAAATCTTCACCCAATCAAATTCACCCATCATACAACCTGGACAAGACAAATTACAGGTATTTGAAAAATATTCCTCTTCACCTTGGTATAAAAACATCATATATTTTCTACAACATTTTGAATGTCCACCAGATGTGAAGAAGACAAAGGCTAGGTCTCTCAAGTTGAAAGCCATCAAATTCTGCATTTCAAACCAGATCTTGTATTGGAGGGATCCTGCTAGCATCCTGCTAAAATGCATTGATGGAGATGAAGTTAAACAAGTCACAGCAGAAATGCACAGAGGAGTGTGTGGAGGGCACCAGCATTGGAAGGCCACAATGCTCAAGATCCTGAGGGCAGGATACTACTATCCCACCCTTTTCTCTAATGTGTTTTCCACTATTAGAGCCTACAATGAATGTCAGATGTTTGCAGGGAAACATAAGTTACTATCACTGCCCCTGAAACCTATCAAAGCCAGTATTTTGTTTCAACAATGGGGGTTAGACTTCATAGGAGAAATAAATCCACTCTCAAGTGGACAACACAAGTGGATCCTCATTGCCACCGACTACTTCACCAAATGGATTGAGGTTGTGCCCACCAGGAATGCCACTGACAAGGTAATCATGAATTTCCTAGAAACTAATATTTTTGCTAGATTTGGTTTCCCCAGTAAGCTTGTAACAGACAATGCCCAAGCATTCAAGTCCAAATCCATGATTGACTTCTGTCATAGTCACAACATTTCCTTGACACATTCCACGCCCTATTACCCTCAGGGAAATGGCCTGACAGAATCATCAAACAAGACTCTCATCGGGATCATTAAAAATTTGTTGACTGAAAACAAGAAATCATGTGACTCTAAACTCAAATATGCCTTATGGGGTGACAAGATAAACACTAAGAAGTCTCTAGGAACCTCACCATTCCAACTTGTTTATGGCATAGTCGTTGGTTTTCCTACTCAGCACGGTATACCAATCCTGAAATTCTTGCAGGAGGACATTGAGGAACCCAATGACATCCAAAGGAGAATATTTCATATTATAGAAGTTTGGCAGAGATGAGAGGCACTTGATCAGAGAACAGAGGCATACCAGAGAAATATCAAATCGACCTTTGATAATAAAACCAAGAAGGAGAATTTTCAGGAAGGTGACCTGGTTTTGAGGTGGGATGCCAGAAGGGATGACAAGTCCAAGCACAGTAAATTTGGCAAACTCTGGTTTGTCCCTTTAAAGGTTATTGAAGTTTTGGACAACAACACGTTCATCCTGCACAATCTAGAGGATACAGAGATCTTTGGAGGCCCAGTAAATGGGCACTTCTTGAAACACTATTTTGTCTGAGAACGGGGGAAGGTCCTTCTTGTACCATAGACTCTTTCCTTTATTGTTTATTTTGATTAGTTAGTTGTGTGCGAATAAATACTCCATATCCCAACAAGACATTGGGGTGTAGTATTAGTTTTTAATTCAATAAAATGCATGGCTAAGGGATAGTAACAAATACGTAGGGATGACAGACAGAAACGAGGGTAAGTGATGAAAGGTAAGAGCAGTTATCTAATATCAAGGCACCGATCTACAATTATTAGCACCTCATAGGCATGAGCTATCTCCAATTGAATCCAATGTTGTAACCTAGGTCTGCATCCCCTGCCTATCCTCTGTTTTTCCCTATGCCTTCATCAATTTTTCATTTTTTGTTTTTGAGTCTTCACGCATTTTTGTTTCTATTTCTATGGGAGGATAAGATACATGTAATATTTGTTTCGGAATGCTTGTCATCATGTATTGGGCTCACCGCAGGCCTACCAAGCCTTTTCTATGCGCAGGAAATGCCCGTGCACATGATGCAGCAATCCAGAGCAGCAAATTTCGGGCTCAAACTGTGGGAACAGATAGATAAAATTTCAACGGTAAAGATCCACTAAGAAAATCATATATCAACGGCTCTTGTCCATTCGGGTTCCAGAAACGCGTGGGTTTTAATATCAAGTTCAAAGTACTGAGTTGTCAAAGACCCAAATGTTGAAGACCTGAAGAGAGGAAGTCTCGAGAACCTGACACATCGCTTCGGATATTTTCCTTTGGGATTTCTCCGAGCTTAGCATTCATAAACTCTTGAAGTCCCAAAGCTTGGATTTCCTAAGAGAATCTGGACCATTCGTCGATCACAACATGTGGCAGTAGATAATTCACTTCAGGGATTTTCCTCTGAGAGATGTTTCATGTTTCACATTCGAAAATGTCAAAGACTCAAAGAATCGAAGTCTTGAAGCAAATCATGACCATCCATCAGAAGGGACACGTGGAAGCAGATCAACCACTTCAACGGTTTTCCACCGGGAGATGTTTCATGTTTCACATTCAAAACACTCAAAGCCTGAAAGTTTGAAGTGAATCTGGACCGTTCATCCATCATGGCACGTGGCGACAGATCAACCACTTCGGTGATTTCCTCTGGGAGATGTTTCATGTTTCACATTCAAAACACCCAAAGCCCGAAAGTCCAAAGTGAATCTGGACCATTGATCCCAGGTCAAAAAGAACTGTCGATCCTTGCAACAAGTAATGTCACCTAGAACTCGGATCATAATCAGATGGATGGCTAGAGTTCATTGCGGGGACACAAACTGTCTGGACATTAATTTTCCAGAGCAGTCACGCAATTTAAACCATGGTTTTGTTGGAAGGGTACGTCGCAGCTTGTGGTGGATTGTGGGTCCAAAGGCGGTCTAAATCCAAACCACCCTCAACAACTCTCACAATCACATGCTTGAATGACATCAGATCAATGTGTCACCTCCACATCACCCCCACCCATCCACTCACTACTCTCGCTCCTCTCACCACCCGACACTTGTCCTCCATTAACCCCCACACTGATCTCCATCGGCAGTGGCCCACATCTCCAAATCAACGATCCTTATCGCAACTCGGACCCCCTGACCATTCTACCTTTAACAGTGGGGGCAAGGTCCGAGTAAGTATTTTTCCCACCGCAGGGCCTACCTAATGTGGTGGCTCCTCAAGAACTCAGACCCCCCCCCTCTCTAATTCGCTTACCGCCTACCCCCCCTCTGAGTTCCTCCCGAGTTGTTTTTCAGTACCGCCTCCTCTCTCCTTTCACCACCTGTTCTCCACTCACTTCCCAACCTACTCACACCTCCTCTCACTATGCCATCTGTCTCCACATGTCATCTACCCTCGCGTCGATTCATCCCGTCTCCTAATTGGATGCTTGCCTCCACATCTCCCTTCATGCTCGATGGGCCAACAACCATTCTAGCAAAGTTGTTTCATAGGTACATATGGAATCTGACGGGGTCAATACAGAGTGCGCTTGGCTTCCAAAATCTCAAGCATAGACAGAGAGTTAAGTATCAGTCACAGGTCAACACAGATTAGTTCCAGAAATGCTACGGCAAAATCTGCTCATGCAGCTGGTTATCTCCAGTGGCCTCCAATAGCTTGCAGACACGTCGTCATTTAACATAGAGCTCTTATCTTTGACTTCGAGGCCTATTTTTGGCCCCTCAGTTCCTCCATCACATGCATCAGTTCTATCACAGAGATAGTAGTAGTTGTATTTGATTAAGTCTAGCATTTTCCTAGATTAGATGCAAGAGTGGTCTTCTAAGTGTGATAATAACCACTCTTGTTGATTAAGTCTAGTGTTTTAGTGAAGTTAATTATTTGATTTACGAACAATTCCCTAAATTTAGGTCTCAGTCCCCTAAGGATGAGAGCCTCTGCAACTCTTTTAAATAGTTAGTTTTTGGATATTGTAAAGGTCGGATTTTTTGAGGAAAGAATAGTGATACAACATAATGTTTGGACCCGTTTTATTCATGGATTAAATCTCTCTACCTAGTGAACATACTCCTGATGACAGTGTTTCGTTCAACTCTTCATGTGTTTTCATTCTTATCTTGAATACAGTTTTTGATTTGTGCAACGTACATTTCATTTCCTTTCAGCTATTGTATGACTTAGTTTTACTGATATGCAACTTGTCAAACAACTAATTCTTTGGTGAATATTAGTTTTCTCCAACCTATGGGAGTTATTGTGTTTTGTACTTGTTTGATGTCTTGAAATGATATTTTAAGTATTGAACTTATTACAACAGATTATTCATTGAGTAGTTTGTTGTTTCTCTCTATTTTCTATTATTTCAATTATCTATCATTAGTGTGCCATCAGCCAAGGAGGGCCCTCATCCATATCATTCTGCCAACCCAATCTTGCCTTTGTATTGATAGAATAACCCTATGACCAAGCAACAAAAATTTAAAAGAAGCAATCATTATAAACTGATAGGTGGCCTAGATTTTCCCTTTAGCAGTCATTTGCAGACCTTAGGACCAACAAATCGTATCTAAGGGAAGTCTCCCAACCCCTTCAAACTAAATCCGAACTGGTTAAGAGATAAGGATTTCTTTAGAAAATAAAGGAGATTTGGAAACCTTTTGACATATCCTCCCTGGAATCTACCCCTATCTAGTTTCAACAAAATTATATAAAAATGGAAAAACAAGTATCAATCAAGTGGTCAGGAAAGAAGAGGAAGAAAGATGAAAGGCTCATTTTGGAGATTGAAGAACAATTAGAATTATGTTATAATAGAGAAGGATTTGGATTTCTAATTGAAGATAAAAAAAAATATGAAATAAAGATCCTAGAAGAAAAGAAGAGGAAAATACTATTAGATAGAGAAAAAGAACGGAGAATAAAAATTATGGCAATTTGGTTGTAGACGGGAGATGGGAATACAAAAAAAAAATCATAGATTTGCAAACTTCTATAAAAATATAAATATTGTTTGGGGAATTGAAAAGAATGATGGTTCTAGGGTAACATATTTTTCTAAAATGGTAGTTTAAGGGGTTAATTACTTTCATATACTTTTCAAAAAGGAATCCAGAGCCACTATTGTAGCGGTAATCGAAATAACAAACTACTTTCCCAAATTTGTCAGTCAAGAGGATAATCAAAACTTAATGGTTGAAGTCAGTAAATAAGAACTATTACGAACATTACAGAGCTTCCATAAAGATAAAATCTTGGGACCTAATGGATTCCCAATAGAATTATTTCTAGGATGTTACAACTTCATTGAAGAGGACCTTCTGAGAGTGGTGGAGTTCTCTCGATCCACATGCCAATCCTTGGAAACATTTAACTCAACCTTGATTGCTTTAATTACAAAAACTAAAAATCATTCAAGATTCAAGATATTTAGACCAATTTCATTATGTAACAACATTTAAAAAATAATTTATACAATAATACATCGAAGACTAAAAGGAATTATCTCAAGGAAAATTTCCCTAAATCAATTTGGATTCCTAGAAGGGCACCAAATTCATGAGGCAGTGGGCATGGCACAATAAGGACTTCACTCAATCAAAACCAAAAATAAAAAATATCTAACTCTAAAGTTTGATCTCTCCAAATATTTTGATCAACTAAGTTGGTTCTATATTAGGCCCATTCTCATTCATTTAGGATTTATCCATGGTTTTATCACCTAGGTTATGAGTTGTATTAGATCGAATTTTTTTGCAATCATTCTAAATGGTGTTTCCTCTCCACTCTTCAAACATGAAGGGGATATTGTACAAGGATTTCCTTTATGTAATACCCTATATTGAGCCCCATGTTGTAATGTGTATGTATACATGTGATATGTATATTGGTGAGCCAATGTGATTTTGGGTTGATGAGCCTATAAGGATGAAAAGTTGAAGAGACTATATTTTGAAAGGCCAAGGAACCTATAAATGTAATTGTGCATATACTCTGATAAATATTAATAAAAACACATCATTGGTTGTAGACTAAAACAAATGAAGAGTATGGGAGACTAGGACTCCATGAGAGGGGACAGCGAGGGGGCTAGAGGGCTTAGTAAGGGGTCTAAGCCAAGAAAATATTAAAATAATCCTAGCCTAAGTTATAAACTCATGTGATATATTCCCTAAGTCATAATTCATGTTATTTTATCTTAATTTCCCAAGGCATAAGATGAGATACCAAGTGGTGGGAAGGTGGCTACATGGGTGTCATATGTCAAAATATTGACATGCATACATAATCCTTATTTCTAATGGAAATGGTATCATTCCTTATTCATTTTCATGAAATCGAATTGTGAGTGAGCCTAGAGAGACACTAAGACCCTATCACTTTAAAAACCTTAAGGATTCTAGGTGAGTCATGTTTTATTACTAGGGACAATTCTCATTGGGTTTCCTTGGGGAAGGATGGATCCATGTATTGAGAATTGTGTGGATAGATTTCGCATGGTGTGAGGCCTGGAGAGTACCTTGAGATTCCATTAGTGTAATTGGAGCTCTTGGAGCCACAACTCAGATATTTCTTGTTTGGCTTGTGTTGGAGTCTTGGAAGGGAAGGGTGACATCCTGAGGGAATGTAGAGTAGAGAAGGGGGTCCACTTCCTTGGGTTGTGCAGGCTGCGAAGAATGATATTTTGTTGGTTGGAATTTTTGTAATATTTTGGTACCTCGGCCTAGTTTGATACTAGTACTGACTATTAGACCACATTTGGTATTTAGGGTCCTTTTCCGTGGTGGAGTCATATCCCTACCTTGGGGGTAACCCACTACCGAGAGAACTAGAGTAGTAAATTCTATGGATGGGTGGAAATTCTGAGGTCTACAACCAATTAGTAGAATTTTACAAAATATAAGTGTTATGGTTATGGTTTGATATGCTTCCATTGATATGTATATGTTTTATTCTTTGTGTTGTTATAGATTTATGTGTTTATGCATAATTACTTGTTATATGCATGTTATATGTGTAATTATGAGTGCATGACAAGGTATTAGGCATATGAATTTCATAAAAAAACATAAGTTATGGTATTAGAGCTAGACTGCGGGTCTAGTTTTGCTACATTTTAGTATCATAGTAGTTTATGTGTAAATGTCAACCTGTGGTATGGTTGGAAAAAAAATTATTGACGGTATCAAAGTAAAGTTTTGATCTAAGTTTAAATAAATTTGAAAGTAGAGTATGTATAGAGTCAAAATTGTGTGTGGATACAGCCTAGATAGAGGTTTGGGGCCATTACACTTTATCACCCCTACTCTTTCTCCCAGTAGTAAAAGGTCTTAGTAGATCATTAAAAACAGCCTTTGGAAATGGAAGTCTCAAAGGTATTAACATGGGCCCCACTTGAAATGTCACTCATCTTCTTTTTGTTAATGATATACTAATATTTTTTGAAGCATCCAGAAACATTATTGAAAAACTATGGGGGATCATGGACATCTTCTACAAGGCCATGGCATGCATATAAATATTATAAAATACTTGATTCTTTATTGGGGTCTCTTAGAGAATGAAAAGAATCACATATATCATGTTTTCCCTTACCAAGTAGGGGATCTAGATACTAGTTTAAAATAGTCAATATTTCATTTGAAATCCAATCGATACAAAAAAGGGGATTGGTAGTGGTTACTGGCAAAAATTGAGAAAATATTAAACACTGGGTACAACTAATGGCTATCTAGAGGTGGCATAATTGTTCTGGTGAAAGAAACCACTGAACCAATTCTTATTTATTGGATCTTTTTGGTGTGGATTATGAAAGGCATCCTTGATAAAATCAAATAACTCTGCTTTAGATTTGTTTGGTCCAGAGAGGCAGGTGAGAAAAAAATGGTTTTAACTTCCTGGAAAAGGCTTGTTATCCCAAAATCCCTAGTTCGATGGGGTCTTAAGAATTTTTTTTTCTCAAAGGCCCTAGATAATAAGAATTTATAGAGGATTATTCAAGGAACCAGGATTTGGACTCAAGTTACGAAAGACAAATACATTCACCCGAAAACAATAGAGGATTCAATACAAAATCCCTTTAAAAAATTCAAAATACATCAATCATTTGGAAAACAATTCTCCCAGCTTTACATATAATTGGAAACTAGTTGGTTTGGATAATTGGCAAGGGAAGTAAATTACTTATAGGATTTTACCCGTAGATTGGATGTAAGGAAGCACACAAACTTCTAGATCACCTAATTCTTGAGATAAAAAGAAAGGGATATCAAACACTAAGACAAATTTCTCAAGGAACCAGAGACACATGGAAATAAATTTGGTTAACCAAGTGATTCAGATGGATTTCGGCAGCCTCCCACCTATTCCAACTACCTCATTTTGGAATTTTTCCAGTTTGGTAGTTTTTCCTAGTTTTCAAGTCCCTGATTCCAGGGTCGTTTTGAGGCCCTAAAAATTATTTTTAGGGCTCACCATAGTCAAATTGTAGACATAGTCATAGTCTAATGGAAACATGTGTATTCCTCATATAGACCTTTTCAATGGGCTATCATGCACCTAAAACAAAGATCATATGCAAAAGTTATGACCTCTGGAAGTTGATGTACTAGCTTACCCCAATGGGGCCCACATGAGTTTTGGTGATTCATCTCCTAGGGTTAGGTTTTTAGATGTATAGGGTTTTGGCATTCCTGTTTATTGTAAAAAAGGCTTGGAGAGCCTCATTGTAACCATATTCTTGTGAATGAGCGTAGCCATCACATCTCTTCTAAGAGATAAGCCGCCACCATTCCAGCAAGCCTGTTTTTTGTTGCATTTTATTATTTCAACATATTTTCTTATTGAATAGAAACCAATTTTATTGTATCTTCATTATTGCATCTATGTTATTCTTGTGTCTCTATGTTAATAATAATAATAATAATCTGTATTTATTTTCGTTCTTCTCATAAAATCTGGATAAGTGGTACCTGAGCGGTCTGGTCATTGTCGTTCTTAATGCATGTCCTCGACGAGGTCAGGGTACAAATAATTGGGTCTCGAGCTTGTTTCTCTTAAGGAAAAAATATATCGCACACCCAAGCGACCTCTCATGGTGGGAGAAAATAAATATGACGGGACAAGAGATCCCTTCAAAATCTTTCTTGAGGAAGCCCTCACACAACAGAGGAGCGAAATGATGGATAGTTTTGCACAAATCCTTTGACGACTACCAACAGGTGGTGCATCTTCCTCAAACGAAGGCAACACTGCCTTCAAGGTACAAATCAAATTCAATATTCCCATATTTGAAGGTCAAATAGATGCAAATGTTGTAGACAAATGGTTAAATCTGCTAGAAGGGTATTTTTTGGTCCATAACTTTTAAAATAGAGAAAAGATTACGTTTGGTGGGATACTTTATGTCAGCAAAAGGAAACAGAGGAACTCTCATTATTTATAGTCGTGGTCAACTGGGAGTCCTTCAGGGACACTATCAAGGAACAATACTACCCTGTCGGAAGTTATGATGACCTGTATACAAAATGGACCACACTTCGGCAAGAAAGACACCAAGCAGTGCCAAAGTTCACGAGTATCTTCCATACCTTGCACACCAAGCTGGGTATCAAATATTCTGAGTGACATCTGGTGCTCAATTATCACAATATTTTGCATAGATACATCCAAGCTGAAATGGATTTTTTGGACATCTCTTCCTTAGGCGTGGCCTATCGATATTCCGCCAAAATTGAGCAAAAGCTTAAACAAAGGATGTGGAAATTTGGGCCTTGGATCCCTTCACATCAAAAGAAAGTAAAGGAAATCCCCAACCTGCAAAAAAAAGGATAGAGAAAATATGGATAGCCTCAGTAAAACCAGTCTAGTCTGCAAGC
This sequence comes from Picea engelmannii, assembly GCA_009831015.1. NCBI lineage: Eukaryota > Viridiplantae > Streptophyta > Pinopsida > Pinales > Pinaceae > Picea > Picea engelmannii. The sequence continues at coordinate 757,715 of ML784181.1, forward strand.
AAAGAAGGACACCGGAAAGACAAAGAAAGATATTGGGAAGTGGTGTGACTTCCATAAGAGCCTCTGGTATAAAACTGTTGATTATTTCTCCAAGAAATCATTGGTGGCTGAGGTGAAAGCCTCTGAGTCAGATGTGAGTTTCGACTCTGATTTAGAACTAGAAAGGGGGAGATAAATCATTGATGTAGAACCCAATGCCATTGTTGCTACCAGCAAGGTCCAACCCAGTGAACCAGATGAGACAGAAGAAGGCGAGTGCCTCTTTCATTCACAGATGTGGGTAAAAGGCACCATGCTGCACTTTATCCTTGATAGTGGTAGCTAGAATAACCTCATCTAAGAAGAGGTATTCAAGTGGCTATCCCTGTCGACAATGCCACATCCACAACCCTACACCATTGGATGGCTCCACCAAGGAAGTGATCTCCACGTCAGCCAACAGTGTCGCATGTTGTATGTCATCAAACCCTTCAAAGATGAGGTATTTTGTGATGTTTCTCCTCTCGAATTTTGTAATGTTCTTTTGGGCCAACATTTTTTATGGAAACATCATGCTATATATGAGTGTAGGCCTCGTAGTGTTATTATTACTTTGAACAGGAAATTATACAGGATACCCGAGGCAATCTCACCTAGTGTTATTTCCTTGATCTCTACCAAGCAGTGTAGGAAGTTCATCTCTCAGAACAGGAAGTTTGTCTTCTTCATGATTCGCTATTAGAGTGAGTGAAAGATTGTGGCCACATCCAGGGCCTCCAAGGCCGACCTCTCCACACAGTAAAATCAAGTGGAAAAGGTCATGGTAGAATACAAAGATATCTTATCCTCACCTACTGGGGTACCTCTGCACTTGTAACATTTCGGTTCTAACCCTTATAAACTATAATGTATTATGTAAATATGACTTAGGATGGTGAGCTGGTAAAGTTGAAAAGGAGCCAAAGTGCCTAGGAAATGTAACACTTCCTATACATTAATAAAATACATCATTGGTTGCAAGACTGAAAAGGAAAAAGGAGATAGGGGGCTATGATTCTACAAGAGAGGGGGCTTGAGGGGATAAGTATTGTTATTATTATTTTATTTACCCATAATTGATTTTATGGAGAAGAGGGTGTTACATGAACTTCTTGGGAGGGAGGCCATGTGGCTCTTGTCTCCATGTAATTATTTAAACATCCCTTGGGGGCTGTTTTGAAGTCGTTCTTCCCTTGGTTCGTCCTCTTCTCACTGGTTCACTTGTTCTTCTTCCTCTTCACTCACTACTGTGAGTTTGTGTGCTCTTGGGCTAAGCATGGAAATGAAGGGCACGAAGAGGAGAGCCATCATTGAATGCATGTAATGATTTACTGATCATTCTAGGAGGGAATGGATGCCTATGTGCATGAACTTGACGACAATTCAAATATAACTTTCCACAGCTGAGAGTCCTTGGAATTTCCAGTAGGGAGATTTCCTGACTAATAGAACTGGAGCCCTAGAGAGAAATGGAACAGCCTCGGGAACTGCATGGCAGAGAAAGGTGTTCATTTCTTGGGGTTGTGTAGGCTGAGGGGGAAAGAGAGTTGGAAATTAGGATTGTTGTGAGGTTGGGAAACCTGAGAGCGACTTAGCCAACTAATGTGTATTTATACTTGGCCTAGGACCCGTCCTTGTGAATTCATAGCTCTAGATAGGGGGTGACCTGTTGTTGAGAGTAAATGAACAACAACGTCTATGGTTGGGAGGAATATCATTGGTCTATAGCCAGTTGGTGAACATTTTCTTACAAAGATAAGTGCTCTATGTGTTTTTTGTTTAATGTATTATGTTGTGTATTTAATGATCTCTAAGATATGTATTCTAATGTGCACGTCTGCAGGTTATTTGTTGTGCATGGCACATTGTTTATCTCTTTTATGTTGTGGCATGGATCTTGTCTTATGCATGTGGTGTGCATGCTCCTAACATTGTTGAGAAACATTTTGCCTTCGAATTAGAGATCAGAGAACTGGGTCTTAGGACTGCATCGTGCCTAGCCTGTGGGTGTTTGGGTGTGTTTCATCCTATTTAAGTGGTGTAGCCTGGCCTTTGGGTGGTTGGGTATGCTACAGATTGGTATTAGAGCTTCTGGTTGAAACACAGGGTCGGTATGGGCCGGGTCTGTTGGTCAAAGTCTCATGGTTGAGATCAAATTCTGACCGTGAAGTTGAAAATCTCAGGAGGAATGGAGTTGCAAAATCTACGCAGGAGTTAGAACGTCATAGATCCTTTTTAAGGGTTTGAAGGATCGTGATTGTTCTCTTCGAATTCGAGAGCGATTGCCATTGTGGGATAAAGAGAGATCCAGGATCGTTGGATCAGAGTTCAAGTGAACAAGGGTTGTCCAATGAAAGCGAAGCAAAGGTTAAGTCACAACCATCAGATTTCTTGGAGAGAGATCGATGAACAGGAGGAATTGCAGGGAACCAAGTTACACGGGATTTAATTCCCCAAGGCAGTCCCGCAATCCAAACCACAGTTTCACTTAGGGTTTACGTGTTAGCGTCAAAAGAATTGTGAGGCGAAAGGCAGGTTACTCCAAACTATTGATGTGTGCCCCCGCAAATTGAAAGGCATGCAGTGATGTGACATGCTAGTGCTCGAACATTGAAACTTTGAATAACTGAGGTAGCTGGGGACCGTCGATCTGTAGGAGGACACGCGTCAACTGATCATGTGCTCCGGATAAAACACTTCTAAAAAAATCAAGCGAGGAGAAGTTTAGAATTGATATTTATGGACCCTAGAGGTCCAAAGTGAATCTCAGACGTCTGATTGAGGAAACGTGGTGCAAATCCGTGGACTCTGGGTGAAGACCTGAAGTGAATCTTGGTCGTCCGATCCAAGAGGAAACACGATAGAAATCTGTGCACTTTGAGGGAAAGTGAAGGTTGAAAGTTGAGGTTTCCGAAGTCCGAAGACCCAAAGAAATCGTATTTTTTTATCTATGGAAGACACGCGTCATTATATTGTGCGCTTCGAATAAAATCATTTCGAAAAAAGTTGAGGGTTGAGATTTTTGAAGCCTGAAATTCCGAAGTGACATGGCTTGTAGACGTCACCTAGGATGACGTGGACACATGGGATGTGTGCCATGTGTTAGTAAGTTTTGAGCATATGGAGTATTGGGGTGTCGGTTAGAACGTGACACATGTCACCCTCCTTATTGGGCCATGTGTCTGCTTCTAGTATTTCACCACGTGGCGACAAATCATGCAGTTCGGAGATTAGGCACTCCAGAGGATAAAGATGTGACAGGTTGCGTTGGGTCAAAAACTCCCGAAGGCTCGAAGGTTGAAGTACATATAGACTATTGATCCTAGAAGACACATGGCAGTAGATCTCGTAGCGGTTCAGAGGATCAGCGCTTCGGGAGAAAGCGAAGGTGTAGAGTTTGAAACTCTCGAAGCCCGAAGAACCAAAGAGATGCACAGCCATTGATCTGCGGGAGGACACGCATCGACAGATCATCAACTTTGGGTGAAATCATTCTGGGAGAAAGTGAAGGCATAGAGTTTGAAACTCTTGAAGCCCAAAGAGCCGAAGTGATTCGCAATCGTTGATCTGCGGGAGGACATGCGTCAACAGATCGTGAACTCCGAGTAAAAGCATTCCTGGGGGAAGAAAGAGGGGAAAGTTGAGACCTCCGAAGGCTGGAGTTCCTAAGTGGATCTCAATTGTTGATTGTGAAAGAAGATGAGGGTCGTTGATCTAGTCCTGGTTGAAGGTTCTAAAATTGTGAAGCACCGAAGACCGAAGTTAACGTTAACCGTTGATCTACTTCGGGGGCTTTCCCAACTAATGATCAAGTAAAGTGGAAGGATAGCGTAAGTGGAGATGTTAACCGACAACAAGATGTTACCACCGCTTTATGACTCATTCGGTGGGTAATCAATTTGGAGGAATTTCTACCCCATAATTCAGGAGCCACGAATAGTCGAAGTTCTGAAGTAAATGAGAATCATTCAGCTCATCATGACATTAAGACATGACCATTGATTTTGATAAGTGATCAAGCACTTCTTACCTTAGCACTTGGTCGCCACCTGTAGTCATATGGAATAAACAAACAAAGGGAAAAGAAGAGGCAACACTCAAATCAATAAGCCTGTGGTTTTGCGTATATGGTCATATGTAAATGGTTTGAAGGAAGTGCCTCATAAAGATTTAATTCGACAGAGAGTTAACACTAAAATAATACAGAGAATTGAGAAAGGATCAAAATATGATATGTTTGTGAACTGAGAACACAACAGAAGCATGAGTATGATATAATGGTTCGATCCATGTCTGTGATCAACTCATAAAGACAAAAGAATCGACACACATTCATGATTAAAAGAGAGTTATTTCATGAGCATGACGAATAAAGGATAAAAAGGAAAAATGATATTAATTAAAGAATAATATTATCATTTAAATGAAAAGGTACCTGTAAATTTAATTGACAATTTTTGTATGATATGTATAGTTCTAACAAGATGGCTACTTGCAGGTTTATCAGGATTAGAGGCATAACCAGATCAATTCAAGAATAGGATCAGATGTTAGGGTCATGGAGGCATGACTTTGCTTACAAAAGTTGGATGAGGTACTACAAAAGAAAGAATCCTCACATGGGACATGAAGCTAGTAGGTGAATAATGTCATTAATGGGCATAGAAAGGACAAGTAGGGCTCCATAGACTTAAAGGTAGAGATGTGTAGACAGTTGCAAGATTGATGTGGAAGGAAAAAAATATCTTAAGATGTGGTGTGTGAATAATATCTATGTGTCAAGCATAGGAGTTCTAGGGAAGGATTTGTTAGATATGATTTATCTACTGTCTAAAATCTTAAATCAAAGTTCACAGTGGAAGCAAGATGCCAATGTAGAGGAATTGGAATGCTCTCTCACTTCAAAAGTGGCACTAAATGAAAATGGATTTCCATTGGGGAATGGTACTAAGTGGGAAAGAATGGCCAGGTGGAACATGGCTGGAAAAGTGTTCAGACCCAGGGAACCATAGTGCAGATGAGAATAATGGGAGAACACAAGGCATCAAGGATCTAAAGTAATTCAAGGAAAATGAACTACAATAGAAATAGATAAATAAATAAGTGAATTGAAACAGAAATGCACTAGAGTGCATGAAGCATACATTGAAGTTAAATTGCATATGCATTAGTAGGCATGTTGATAGTAAATGCTTGGTGCATATGGATGTGTAATTTTGCATATGTACATGCTTGGATATGCATATAGCATGCTGGTGAACTCATAATAGTCTGTTATTATGAAATAATGTTTGAGTGTGACTAAACGATGGATTATATATTCAGGAAAAATGATACAGCAGGGTTAAATATGTGGATGTTGTTGTTGCTTATAATTTCCGTTGAGGTGAAGACCCATGAGGATGGCAGGAATGGTGATCAAAATGATAAATGGGGAAGTCTGTGAGCTTCTACAAATATCAGTTGGTCAGACAACAACAAGTAGGTTGGTAACAACCAGGCAGGTATGCATTTAGTTTATGTTGATGCATACATGTTGAAGGGGATCGAGGTAAGGATTCCCTCAGTTAATTTTCAGTATTTAAATTGATATGTAATGGCCGAACGCCTAGAGTGTGTAAGTGTTGTTTATTATAGAATGCACTTAGATAAAATGTCAGTTCCATATTATGTTATGATTTTTTATGGGATCATAACTAGGTTAATTCAGGAGACATACTCCTTATATAACAATGAACACCCATAGAGCTAGTCATGTGTGAGACCATAATATGGTTGGATATGGAAGGGATATAGCGCTATGTGAGTGCTCGATGGTATCTACTATATATCTGATGTTTGGATTGCAACCTCTTTGCAAACACTGAAGAGCACTTAAGGATTATATTCTTGGTGTTGTGTTTGGGTGGAAAAGGAAGGTAACCAAATAGTTAGGAAAGCAGTAGGAAGTGTGTGGATGATGTGTTGAATCGTTGGCCAGACCTTCCAACTCATCATGGTGGAATACATGACATAGTTATGTGGTATTATGTAGTCAATCCATGGATGCATTGTGTATATGTGACCATGCGTATTGGCACATTGATTGTTATCTTATTAACTGTGGAATTATGAAAAGTCTGTGTGATTGATAATACATGTGTATGTAATGATGATTTCATTCCAATTGATAGTTGGATTAATAGAAGTAATTGAATTGTAGTTGTAAACAATTCTGAGAGCACTTTGTGATTTTGTTTTGAATCATTTCCATGATAATATATGTCTTGTACATGAGATAGTGACAATTTGTTTGGCTGAGGAATGTTGAAATTGCAGGAGGAAAGGGGTCTTAGATATGGTAGTGTTGTAAGCCCATAAAGAAGACCAATGCCTATTGTTGCAAGAGTCAAATTGTTATGAGCAGAAGCTCATGTCTAGAAGTTTTATTTTTCCTATATAAAACAGTTTTGGGAATTATGATTTGATAATTACTGACGAATTGTTTTGGCCGAATGTAAATTGAACAAATTGCATGTAGAATGGTCTTGGATATGGAAAAGATGTAATCCCATAAGGAAGAATGATGTCTACAGCTGCAGAGCCAACCATTATGAGCAAAAAGATCATGCATGGAAAATTTTATTTTTCTGTATAAAAAATATTTGACATTTATGTTTGAAATGGTTATAATGATATCTCATGATGAATGTATGTGTATAATATAGATGATATGTTGGATATGAAAGCTGGAAAGCATGGAAAAGGCTATTGTTGTGACATGAGAACCCTGTGTCCCTAGAAATATTATTGTGCAAGAGAACCTTGGTCAAGCAAGATGGATCGCCTGAGGGACTACATTGCAGAGAAGGGTATGCTTGAGCATGGGCCTCGAAGGTGAGTGACCGCAAGGAAGCAGAGACTTTGATAGCTCTTGATTGGCCTCATGCACACAATGGGTATGTCAGGGAAAATAGTGATCCAAGTTAACGAGACAACCATATGGATGAAGATCCATGAACCTCACAGATAAGTATGTAGAAATTTCAATACAAATTAAGTATTTCATGTGATTCTTCTGATCTAACAATTATATGCCACTGTTAAATACATAATCACTTGTACTAATATTCTTGCAGAAATTTAAACCACGATCACAAAGTGAAATATCAAGAACATATAACACAAAAGTTTTATCGGGAAAGCGTAAAGCTAAAAACCCCACTATCATATATTATGTATATCATGGATCATGAAACAATCTCATACAAAACTATAATCCAAGAGCTCTCAGTACATTACAATCATCTCACACTGTCATAAAAAACTCAGCAAATACATGTGCCAATTTCTATCTCCAAACAACCTGCCTCCTATGCACAATCCCTGCAATTAGAATTCTCACAATGAATTCGAATTGCCTAGTTTGCACATGCTCATAATCATATCCACTGCATGTGTGATTGCATGAGTGCACTTCACTCAAATCACAACTGATAGCCAAACTGTCCCTTTCACCTGTTATCTCAACTAGGTCTCCATTGGATCTAACATGCATGTAGTTAACCGTGGTGAATCTTCAGTCGCTTCAGTTACAACTAGTACAACTGGGCTTAGCTCTCTTAACTGAGTTAAACTACTTCACAACTAACATAACTACACTTATAACTCTATTACAACTTCAAGTCACCTCCATGTCTTACCATTCAACCTTTGAACTCGAATTTCCCATAGTTAACTGATTTTCCATTTCAGTTAATTATATTCAAGTAATTATGAGATAATAGATTAATATTTATTGTCCAATTTATTTAAGGGAAAAGTAAATTAGACACATGTTTCTTGTTTACTTTTCAACACTCCCTCTCAACAAGAAATGGATTATCCTTCACCCCAATCCTGTCTCTGTGATATTCAAATTTTCTCCTGGTGAGTGCCTTCATCAAAATGTCTTCATCCTGATCTTCCATATGAATGTATTGAAGCAACATGATCTTCCACTACACACAATCTCTGAGATGATGATACCGGATATTTATATGCTTGGATCTATAATGAAACACAAGGTTAATCGAGAGTTTAATGCAACTCTGATTATCACAATGAATCACTGTCGGATCTAAATGAGAACCAAACAAACCAACCAAGATATTACTCATCCAGATAGCTTCACATGCAGCTTGACTCGCTGCCATGTATTCCGCTTCCACTGAACTAAGTGCCATGGATCTTTGTTTCTTGTTGTACCAAGAAACAACTGTAGATCCGATACTAAAGATCCCCCCTGATGTGCTCTTTCTGTCCGTTGGGTTGCCTACCCAATTTGCATCCATGAATCCATGCAAATTCACCTCATCCGTCTATCTGTACCATAATCCATACTCAGATGTGCCCTTCAGATATCTCAGGACATGCTTACCCGCCTTCCAAAAGATTTTGGTAGGCTTAACCATTGCTTGACTTAGCTAGTTAACCGCATAGAAAATGTTTGGTCTCGTGTTCTCTAAATACATTAGCGAACCCACTAACTGTCGATAGACAGTAGCATCCACTACCTCTCCAAAAGTAGAATCCTCTTTCCTCCAGTTTCCTGGAAGAGGTGTATCCATGGGTTTGCAGCCTTCCATGTGAAACTTACCTAGTATCTCCCTTGCATACTTTCCTTGAGACACAAAACGTTCACCATCTCGTTGCCATATTTCCAATCCATGGAAATAATGAAGAAGGCCCAAATCCTTCATCTCGAACTCCTTTTCAAGGTCATCCTTGCATGAGTGTATCAACTGCTCATCACCAATCAATATTAAATCATCAACATAAAGCACAATGAATAAGAGCTTACCCTCCACCAAAATTTGGTATAGGTTTGCATCTGCTTCACTTTTTGTGAAGCCCAATCCGGTGAAATAGTTGTCTATCTGATTGTACCAAGCACGGGGTGCTTGCTTCAACCCATACAATTCTCTCTTGAGTCTTCACACATGTGAATCTATGTCAAAGGTCTCAAAACCTTTCGACTGCTCAATGTACACTTCTTCCTCAATGATCCCATTGAGGAACGTAGTTTTTACATCCATCTGATGAATGTGCCAGCCCATCTGCTCTGAGAGTGCAAGGATGGATCCTATGGAAGAGTACCTTGCGACAGGTGCAAAGGTCTCATCATAATCTATCCCCTCGATCTGTGAGAAACCTCGGGCCACAAACCTGGCCTTGTATTTCTCCACACTCCCATCAACAGCTTGATTTATGTTGTAGATCCATCTCAATCCTACCACTAATTTGTTGATTGGTCTTGGGACAATTTCCCATGCACTGTTTTTGACAATGGAGTCATACTCCTCTACCATAGCATCAAACCAAGTGGGATCATGCACTGCTTCCTGAAAGGAAGATGGTTCAGTCACAATACATTTTGTCATGAGAGCCATGTATCCAGTAAATCAATCAGGAGATTGTCTCTGTCTGCGCTGTGAAGTAGGGGATCCTAGATTCTGTGCAGCATCTAGTATCAATATGTCAGCTTCCGTGGTGCACTTTCTTCCATTTCTGATGGATGGATCTTCTTGAGTGGTTTCCTCCATTCCAGAAACCTCCTCATGTGGATGGTCCACATATTGAGACTCATCTTTTGGAACCAATAGTTCCTCTTCTGCATGCAAGTTTATCTCCCTCTCAAGCGACAACCGCATGGCTTTCCCCTCATCGAATTTTATATATCGTCGCATAACAGTCATCTTACTGTTCGGAAAATACACACGATAATTATGGGGTGTTTCTGTGTACCCCACAAATATCCCAACTTCAGCAGTCGGTTCCATCTTCTTCCTAGCATCCTTGGTCACATGCACATAAACAGATGAGCCAAAATTTTTAAAATGAGAAACATCAGGTTTCTTACCAGTAAAAGCTTCTTCAGGTGTACTCGTGCCAAGTATTCTATGAGGACAAAAGTTTTGCACATAAACCATAGTATTGCATGCTTCTATCCACAAATGCATTGGTAGGCCCTGATCATGCAACATCGCTCGTGCTTCACCCATGATCGTTCTGTTATTTCTCTCCGCAACCCCATTTTTCTGTGGGTTATGAGGCGCTATGCGTTCTCTTCGAATTCCTTCTTTGCTGTAGAAGTATTTGAATTCATTAGAGATGTATTATCCACCATTATCGCTCCTTAGAGCCTTCACTTGCTTCCCCGACTCTTTCTCCACCAATGCTTTAAACTCACAGAACTTTGAGAATGTTTGATCCTTCTTTTGCATGAAGAATATCCAGCATTTACGAGAAAAGTCATCAAGAAAAATAACATAATACCTATGTTTTGTTGTTGAAGAAACCAAGAATGGTCCACACACCTCTGTGTGAATTCTCTCCAGGATCACCAAAGCATGGTTCTCCTTTTCATGAAAGGTGGACTTTACATACTTCCCTAGGGTGCACCCCTTGCACTGATCAAGTGTTCCCCTTGGAAGTCCAGTAGATATTTGTTGCATGATCTTCAAGGCTCCATGATGAAGATGGCCTAATCGCTTGTGCCATAATTTTCCCTCATCCTAGCTCACCGCTTTTTCTGCCTTGCCCACCATGGCACTACAACCATCTACCTCCAACATGTAGAGATTCTTAACTCAAATCCCTATATTCTTGACTTGACCCATTGCTTTATGTCGCAGGTAGGATTTTCCATCGCTGAAAGTAACGTCATAGCCTTTGTCCTCCAACATTGCGACTGAGACTAGGTTTTTCTTCAGACCTGGAACATGCATAAAAATTTTCAATTGAAATGGTTTACCTGACTCCCTCTGAAAGGTAATGGTACCAATACCAGTTGCACTATACCATCCATCGTCACCCATCTCTATATGCATTATGGGATCTTTATCCTCCAAGTCACTGAAAGACTCTTTATCTCCCGTCATGTGGTAGGAAGCGCCACTATCCAAATACCACACCGATCCCGATGCACTTGAAGCCATGCATGCGATCAAAGAGAAGTCAAGTTAAAATTGCGAGACAAGAGCCTCACCAGTTGCAGCTCTAGCAACCGTCTTGTTCTTTCTCTTCTATGGACAATTAGTAGAGAGATGCCCATGTTCGTGACAGTGAAAACACTTCACTTTGGACAAATCCAGCTTCTTGACTTTAGACTCAAATTTTGAATGGAATTTATTCCCTTTCCCTTTCCTTGCCTTGGAAATCAAAGCACAATCCTCTTCATCATCATGCTTTGATGAAGATCCATTTTTGGTATTCCGCCTGAACTCCTCTTGCACTAAATCCGACCATAGTCGTTCCCAATCTGGCAATTTTTCCCTTCCATTGACAGAGTCTTGATAACTATGCCAACTCTTGGGAAGTCCTAGAAGAGCCAAGCTCACCAAATCATCAAGAGTGATTGTTATTCCCACACTTCCAAGCTCATCCTGACATTGGACAAACTTCATGAGATATTTTGGAATGGTGTCTCCCTTCTCCATCTTGATCTTCCTGAGTTTATCTTTGAGCACCAATTTCCTATGGTCGTTGTTGTTTTGGAATAGATCCATCAAAACCTTCCACATTGCATGTGGTGTGGTTTTCCCATGGAGACTTGAGACAATGTGGTCTCGTACTCCCTCCAACAGAATCCTCCTCGCCTTTGCCACTTTCTTTTTCCATGCATCAAGATTTGCAGTATTTGTCGCATTCAGATTAGGAAAATCTTTGTCAATGTATTCCTTCAAGCCATTGTCTTCGAGTACTGCCTCCATCCTGTCCTTCCAAGCAATGTAGTTTGAGTTTCCCTCGAGTGCATACTCCAACCTCAAGCCATTGAAAGACATTTTGATCTTGAATCAACTGTCGTACCAAGAAAGTCCTTCTGCAAATTCAAATGTTATCCAACCACAAAATCAACTACTGCAATCCCTCTTTCCCTGGGAGGTTCGCACCCCACCTGAGAGAATCCTGAGGGAATTTATCACCCTACCAGTGCACAGCCTGCGAAAATCACAAGGAAGTTCGCACCCTACTAGTGTATAGCCTGCGAAAATCACAAGGAAGTTCGCACTGTAATGCATAGTGGGGTGAGGGAAGTTTGCACTTCTCCTTTGGGTAGCCTGCAAGAATTTTAATGAAGTTTGAACCTCTCCTTTGAGTAGGGTGAGAGAATTTCTGAGAGCAGTAATGTGTGAAGTTTTCAGTACTAAGGTTCACACCCTTCCAGAGATGAGACCTGTGACAATACTATTATTTTTGCACCTCACTTCCGTGGCTCCATGGCTCTGATACCATGTAGAAATTTCAATACAAATTAATTATTTCCTGCGAATCTCCTGGTATAACAATTATATGCCACTATTAAATATAGAATCACTTCTACTAATATTCTTGCGAAAATTTAAACCACGATCACAAAGTGAAATATCAAGAACACATAACACAAAAGTTTTACCGGGAAAGCGTAAAGCTAAAAATCCCACTATCATATATTATGTATATCATGGATCATGAAACAATCTCATAAAAAAATCTAATCCAAGAGCTCTCAGTACAATACAGTCATCTCACATTGTCATACAAAACTCAGCAAATACATGTGCCAATTTCTGTCTCCAAACAACTTGCCTCCTCTGCACAATCCCTGCAATCAGAATTCTCACAATGAATTTGAATTGCCTAGTTTTCACGTGCTCATAAGCATATCCACTGCATGTGTGATTGCATGAGTGCAATTCATGCAAATCACAACTAATAGCCAAACTTTCCCTTTCACATGTTATCTCAACTAGGTCTCCACTGGATCTGACATGCATGTAGTTAACCGTGGTGAATCTTCAGTTGCTTCAGTTACAACTAGTACAACTAGGCTTAACTCACTTAACTGAGTTAAACTACTTCACAACTAACATAACTACATTTAAAGCTTTGTTACAACTTCAAGTCACCTCCATGTCTTACCAGTCAACCTTTGAACTCGAATTTCCCATAGTTAACTGATTTTCCACTTCAGTTAATTATATTCAAGTAATTATGAGATAATAGATTAATATTTATTGTCCAATTTATTTAAGAGAAAAGTAAATTAGAAACATGTTTCTTGTTGACTTTTCAACAAAGTATTGTATTGGATTATGAAAATTTACTCTTACAATATGAGAAAGAATGAGAATTTTATGCACAAATTTTGAACTGACATGCTCGCTAATTTGAAATATTGTAGGAAAATGATGAATGTTGAATATCTAGAAAAGTACTAGACTATGAGAGAAAAGAAGGTGATGTTGGAGAAACTAAATGACAAAGGCATGGAAGGAAGAAAGTCCAATGGACTTGCTACAACTGTAGTTTTGGAACCCACAACTCTGAAACTTCTTGGCTAAGTGCACTGAAGTCAGGGAGAAGTGGAACAGCCTAAGGGACTACATGGCAGAGAAAGGGGTTCATTTCTTTGGGTTGTGCAGGGATGAGAGGGAAGGAGAGCTTGTTGGTTCGAACTGCTGCCAGAAATATAAATTTTGAATATCATCATACATGTTTGGGTCGGAATGCCTATGCATACATGTTTTAGGCCAGAGTGCCTATGTATATAATATTGGGTTGGATTGCATGTGTGAATTAAGGCTAGAGGGCCTGGAATTGTAATGGTGTTGTGCACTAAGGACAATGCCAAAATAAGGGGAGGGGGATGTAACATCCCGGATCTAACCCTTATAAACTATAATGTATTATGTAAATATGACTTAGGCTGGTGAGACGGTAAATTTGAAAATGGGCCAGAGTGCCTAGGAAATGGAACACTTCCTATACATTAATAAAATACACCATTGGCTGCAAGACCGACAATGACAAAAGAGATAGGAGGCTATGATTCCACGAGAGAGGGGGCTTGAGGGGATAAGTCTTGTTATTATTATTTTATTTACCCATAATTGATTTTATGGAGAAGAGGGGGTTACATGAGCTTCTTGGGAGGGAGGCTACATGGCTCTTGTCTTCATGTAATTATTTAAACATCCCTTGGGGGTTGTTTTGGGGTCATTCTTCCCTTGGTTCATCCTCTTCTCACTGGTTCACTTTTTCTTCTTCCTCTTCACTCACTACTGCGAGTTCGTGTGCTCTTGGGCTGAGCATGGAAATGAATGGCAAGAAGAGGAGAGCCATCGTTGAATGCATGTAATGATTTACTGATCATTCCAAGAGGGAATGGATGCCTTTGTGCATGAACTTGATGGAAGTTCGTATGGAATTGTCCATAGCTAAGATTCCTTTGAATTTCCAGTAGGGAGATTTTCTTACCAATAGAATTGGAGCCCTAGAGAGAAATGGAACATCCTCGGGGACTGCATGGCAGGGAAAGGTGTTCATTTCTTGGGGTTGTGTAGGCTAAGGGGGAAAGAGAGCTGGAAATTAGGATTGTTGTGAGTTTGGGAAACCTGAGAGCTACTTAGCCTACTACTGTGTATTTATACTTTCCTAGGACCCGTCCTTGTGGATTCATAGCCCTGGCTCGGGGGTGACCTGCTATTGAGAGTAAATGAACAACAACGTTTATGGTTGGGAGGAATGTCCTTGGTATGCATCTAGTTGGTGAACGTTTACTTGAAAATATAAGTGCTCTCTATGTTTTCTATTTAATGTATTCCACTGTGTATTTAATTATCTCTGAGATATGTATTCTAATGTGCATGTATGTTGGTTATTTGTTGTGCATGGCACGTTGTTTATCTCTTTTATGTTGTGGCATGGATCTTGTCTTATCCATGTGGTGTGCATGCTCCTAAAATTGTTGAGAAACCCTTTTTCCTTCGAATTAGAGATCAGAGAACTGATTCTTCGGACTATAATGTGCCTAGCCTGCGGATGGTTGGATGTGTTGCAGCATGTTTAAGTGGTGTAGCCCGGCCTTTGGGTGGTCGGGTATGTTACAACACTATCAGGTCAAGAATCCCATCGATCTGAACCCTGATGCATCGTTGCCCAATATGACAGCCTATCACCACTCTCTGTTAGAGAATGAGGAGATCAAGTGACAGATCCAAGAACTAATCCACAAGGACATCCATCCTAGCTCATCGCCTTGTGGGAGCCCAATCGTGCTAGTGCAGAAGAAAGACAGAACCTCGCAACTATGCATTGATTATTGGGCCCTAAATAAAATCACATTCAAGAACCAGTACCTGATTCCCAGAATCGACGACCTCCTTGATCATCTCAAGGGGGAAAAATACTTCAGTAAGATTGATTTGAAGTATGGCTACCACCAAGTCCATAGAACAAACATATGTATACAAGACAACCTTCAATTCAAAAGAAGGTATGTTTGAATGGTTGGTCATGCCCTTTGGTTTGAAAAATTCTCCAACAACTTTCATGAGGATGATGGACGATATCATGTTACCTTTGTTGGGTTACTTGGTCTGACCCAGTTTCTAACTATAGGATTACCAACAAACCCTTCTACCATCGGCCCTTATGGATACCAGAAGGAAACACAATGCACATAGTGCATTGCATAGTCTCACCCGAGATGGGTTGTATGGGTGGCTGCAGGACTCAGATGTCTACAACCCTGGGATGTGAAGTGTATCTCTCAAAAGGAATCTAACCTACTTAGTATTAACCTTAAAATCCTTCATTAGATCTTATTCCATACTATTGTCACAACTATCTTACTAGGACTTCATTAACCGTTATAGTTGCATGTGTTCAATAAAAGGAATTTGTCTACTGTAAAGAAATATTCTGATCTATTTACTAACTAGAACATTCTTTTACTTAGTGTTGTTCTGCAGTTTATATTATCTTATTCTTACTGCACAATGTTCATTCATTTATCATATAACATATACATTGTTAAGAACCAAATATCAATATAGCATAGAAAAACCTCAGAATAAGTACTCAATGCCTTGAAAAAGAGAGAATTTCATATAATAAGCCTCTTTGAGGGGAAACCTCCTTATACACCACATAAATTTCCAAATACAAGATGATTCCAAATTAAAATGTCTCCTTGATATATATAGGACACTAGGAGGTACAATTACAACTAATGGACCTAAGCCGACATAAATAAAATAACATTACTAATGTAATATGCCCCAATTAAGGGGTAATGTGCCACTATTTAGGGCTTAACATGCCCCTCCACTTGAGACAAGTGTTCTCTACAACGCTTGAGTAACTTTGGATGCTTCTGTATAAAAGACTCATCTTCCCAAGTGCAATCTTATGTCGATAGTTTCCTCCATTTAATGAGATACTTTGAAACGGATCTATTCCTCAGCTGGTGAATTCTTGTGTCAGTGATGGCTTTAGGATCTAATATGATTTTTCCTTCCTCGTCAAGTTCTGGAAATATAGTTTGAACTGGGATCTTGTCGCCCATAAACTTCTTTAACCATGAAACATGGAAAATTGGGTGTACTCGTGAAGGTGTAGGCAACTCCAATTTGTATGCCATAGTACCAATATTTTTCAACACCTTATAAGGGCCATAGTACTTTGGTGAGGGACATCTGTTTGTATGGTTGTAGTCTTAAAAACACCCAATCCCCTACTTCAAAACTTCTTTCACTACAATGTTGATCTACTTGTTGTTTCATGTGATTCTGTGCCATGGTCAGGTTGTCCTTTAAGATTTGGAGAACTTGTTGTTGATGCTCGATGTGATCTTCCACTTCTTAAACCTTAGGTTTTTCTTTTAGAGAAGAATTGATGGAAGGAGGGTGGTATCCATAGAGTGCCATAAATGGTGTCATATTTTTTGCAGAATGAAAGTAAGTGTTATACCACCATTCTGCCAAGGGTAACCATTTGAACCATTGTGTTTGTTTATCATAGACAAAGCAACGAAGGTAGCCTTCCAGACATTTGTTCACTATCATGGTTTGTCCATTAGATTGAGGATGATAGGATGAGCTATGAGCCAATTGAGTACCCAAACAAGAAAATAATTATGTCCAAAAATGTCCAATGAAGATGGGATCTCTGTCACTTACAATAATTGATCCAGATGGATATCGGTGGCCACCCACCTTTCCAACTGGCTCAAAACAGTTTTCTGACATTTTTGGCA
>ML784181.1:780173-798049 GCA_009831015.1 Picea engelmannii
GCTTGTTTCCGCTGCATTTTACAGTTTCAGCTTATTTCGTTATTTAATAGAAAACCAGTTTTACTGTATCTCTGTTATTTTTGTGTTAAGCACCTGTTAATAATCTGTATTCATTTCGTTCTGCTCATAAAATCCGGATCAATAATCTTCGGGCTTCCATGTAGCTTTTGAACTATCTCCATGAATGCGGTGGAAACTGTACTGGATTTGAAGTGATGAGAGAGTGCACAAAAGTGTGTGTACTTGGTCAGTCTATCAACAACCACCATGATGACACTCTTTCCTTCAGACTTCGGTAACCCTATGATGAAATCCATGGAAACCTCGTCCCAGTGCTAACTTGGGATGGATAATGGTTGTAAAATACCTGGGGTCTTAATCCTTTCCACCTTATTTTGTTGGCAAACCAAACATTCTTCCACAAACCTTTGAACATCAGTTTTAAGGTCATCCCAAAAAAATTCCTTCTTGACCCTATGGTAGGTTTTCAAAAATCCTAACTGCTCTCCTACTAGAGAGGTGTGCAATTCCAATAGTACATTTTGTTTGAGTTGGGAGTTCTTATATAAATATAATCTATCTTTGTACCATAGTGAATCATTTTTCCATGTAAATGTATCTGATGTACTGGAATCCTTCTACAACCTTTGAATGAGAATCCACACGTTTTCGTCATTCTTTCATTCATCCCTTTCTTCTATTATCGAATTGGGTTGGATGATCGAGATAACACAGAGAAATGCCTCAACATCTTCATACTTTCTTGAGAGTGAATCTATCACAACATTTTTCTTCCCTTTTTTATAGACGATTTCAAAATCATAACTCGATATCTTGGTCACCCATTTTTGTTGTTCTTCTAAAGATAGTCTTTGTTCCAAGAAGTATTTAATACTATCATGATCTGTTTTGACCTTGAAGTGCCTACCTATTAGGTAAGGACGCCATTTCTTCAATACATGTATTATTTCTATCATTTCCTCCTCATAAATGGGTTTGTGTATGTCCTTCCCCTTGAGTGACCGACTTTCAAAAGATAGGGGCCTTTCTTCCTACATTAGGACAACACAAATTCCATTGCTCGAGGCATCACATTTCACAATAAAGGTTTTTGTAAAGTCTGGAGTGGTCAAGATAGGAGCTTTTCACATCACCTCTTTAAGTTGTTCAAAACCTTCAGTTTCCTTTGGAGTCCATGAAAATGCATCCTTCTTAGTTAGTGTCGTTAAAGGTGTTTCTATTCTTCCATAGTGTCGAACAAACTTGCAGTAGTAACTTGTCAAACCCAAAAATCCTCTAAGATTATTCAATGTTTTGGGAATCGTCCAGTCCATCATGGCCTTAATCTTGTTAAAGTCTACCTTGACACCTTCATGAGATACAATATGAACAAAATACTCTACCTCCTTCACCCCAAAGAAACATTTGGATGGTTTGGAATATAGTTGTTGCCCCTTTAGTAGTTGTATCACCATGTCAACATGTTGCACATGATCCTCCCAAGACTTGTTATAGATTAGTATATCATCAAAAAATACTAACACAAATTTTCGAAGGAAGGGCTTGAAAATGGAATTCATCAACCCTTGGAATGTGGAAGGTACATTTGTAAGGCCCAAAGGCATGACCAAAAATTCATAATGGCCTTCATGAGTTCAGAATGTTGTTTCTGGGATATCTTCTTCCTTCATTCTAATCTGATGATACCCTGAATGAAGATCCAACTTTGTGAAATAGATTTCTCCATGTATTTCATCTAACAATTCATCAATGAAGGGAATGAGAAACTTATCTTTAATAGTGATCGTGTTGAGCTCTCTATAATCTGGACACATACGCCATGAGCCATATTTCTTTAGTACCATTACCACTGGTGCAGAGTAAGAACTTTGGCTGGGTCTAATAATGCCATCCTATAACATTTCGTCAACCATACGCTCAATTTCACTCTTCTGGGCATAAGGGTATCTCTACAGCCTGATGTTAGGAGAAAAAATCACAGGAATTAGGTGAATAGCATGATCATGATTTCGAGTGGGTGGAAGACCTTTGGGAATATCTTCAAATACTTTGGAATGCTTATCAATGATCCCTTGGATATCTAGGGGAATAGATGGCTTAGATGTTTGAAAATCTAGTGAGCATAGTTGTGCAATTACACCTTGATGCCCCTTTTTCAATAATTTTTTCATGCCATTAGTGCTTATCACCTTACTGGGTTTCCCTATGATACCTCTTAACTCAATTTATTTTCCTCCCAATGAAAATTTCATGAAAAGTTCTTGAAAATTAAAATTCATTGTTCCTAATGATTGTAACCATTGGATTCCTAGTACGACATCAACACCACCCATGGGTATAGAAATCATTGGACTATTAATTAAATATTCCACCATAGTAAGATTGATCTTATTGCATTTTCCTGAGAAATTAATAGTTCCTCCATCTACAATCATTACTTGAAACTCTAGCGTTGGATATACAAAGCAATTGAGAAATTTGGCCAATTTATAATGAATGAAATTATGAGTACTACAAGAATCAATTAGGACTATTACCTTCTTATTTTTGATATATCGTTCGATCTTGAGGGTTTGAGGAGTGCTAATTCCAGCCAATGTATTACATGATATCATGGGAGTCAAATCTTCAGAATAAATTGCTTCTACATTTTCATCTTGAGATGGTTCTTGATCTTGCTCTTGTTCTTCTTCCTCTTCACAATCTATGTAGAATAATTTCTTCTCACGACACTTATGTCCCTTACTGTTCTTGTTGTCACAATTAAAGAATAAACCTTTTTCTTTTCTTTCCTCCAAATGTTGAGGTGTTATCCTTCTAGGTTAAGATTTTTTAGAAGAAGGAGCATTATTCTCTCTATAGATGTTAGGAGTGGTCCTTCTAGTAGCCATAGCCATATTTTAACTTTCAACGTTTCTTTCCACCCTAAATGCATTCTCCAATGATTTGGGTTCCCAAAGGCGAACCTCATGTTGAATGTTATCCCTTAAATTTCCTATGAATACATCAATCAAGTTCTCATCTGGAATATATGTTACCTTTATATTCAATCTTTGGAAGTTCTCAATGTGTTATGCAATTGAACCCTTTTGATTGAGATTTATCAATTGGCTAAAGAAGGTATTGCTTCTTGTATCCTCATAGAGTGTTATCATTTCTTCTGTGAAAATCATCCAAGTGACGAGTGATTTGCGAGAACAAACCCATCGATACCACACAAATTGATTGGGTTATAAATATAAAGAAGGAATTTGTACCTTTTGTGTATGTGGCACATCATGTAGATCAAAGAATTGCTCCATCTGAAGTATCCATGTTATTGGGTCCTTGCCATCAAACTTCCTCATATTGATCTTAGGAACATGGTTGGTATTCAAACCAAAGTTGGAGTTTATCCATTCTTAATTCATATTCCTTGTGTCCTCCTCATGAATTTCATGGGATACATTTTCACTTTCAGGTTTCCTCTCTATTATGAAATTTTTCAATCCTTCCATGATCTCCCTTTTTAAACCATCCATCATCCCTTGTAGTTCATCTTTTGTCATTGTCTTATTTTGTAAACCATTTATGTCCCTACGCATCTCTTCACCTTCATAAAGAGTCCAAGTAGGATTGTTTGGAGGCTTATTTTGTGTAGAATTTCCATTTTTTGGTGGCATGTTGGCCAAGTATCACTTTTAAACCTTGATTTTGAGGTGGTTCTGCTAGATAATCTTTCTTCTATTGTATCTCCAAAATTTTGGCCCTTCTGGGTATGAATTTTTATTTATTTTTGTAGTTCTTTGATATTTCTTCTCTGCAATACCATAGGTTTGATCAAAATTGGATGTGTCAAGTGTAATTTATGGTAACCTCCCCGCAGCTTGTTGAGGTTTTGCCTTTCCAGGATATCTCACTTGTATAGCATGCCTCGCACAAAATAATTGATATACAATTATGAAAATTGTACCATAAATAATACAGACTGTCTGCTATCCAATGCAACTGGTCTCACTCAATTTGGATACTTTGGGAAGAATTTATGATTTTTTTACCCAGAACACATGCTTGAGACTAGTTAATAGGACTAGTCAGATACCCTATCTTCCACAGGGTGTATCTACAAATGTAAGATGACCCAAAAGCTGAAATTTTTATCACATATACCTTAATAATTTCTGTGAATATTCTCTAGATTTCAAGGTCTGAAACTTTACCGAATAAGTTTTATAGTGAAAATTTCGCGATGACTCAATTCAGGATGATTCCAGAACCTTATCTTACATGGGTTGTATCTCCTAAAGTATAAGGCCTCAGGAGATAAAATTTCAACCCAACATACCTTGATCCTTATACTAAATATCCTCCAAGGGGTTCCTTATGAAACTTTGTAGAAAATAAATTATAGCGAAAGGTGTCTCAGATGTAGCAGTGAAACCCCAAGACCTTGAGCTCTGATACCATATGTTAAGAACCAAATATCAATATAGCATAGAAAAACCTTAGAATAAGTACTCAACGCCTTGAAAAAGAGATAATTTTAGATAATAAGCCTCTTCAAGGGGGAAACCTTCTTATACACCATGTTAGCACTAGAAGTCACCTCCAGATTGCATTGGAGGTAAGCCCAGTACCCATCAGAGTTTTATGTCACGGGTTGGTTTTAAAGAGGTAGAATCGGCGCAGACTCAAGACAATATCATTCTAACTCAGAAAACAGGGACCAGCATGCGCAAGTAGGTGAGGTCTTGATCAACTTCAGTCAACATGTTGAGCTTAAATGTGAGAAGAGGGAAGACTTAGCAAGAAAGATGAATGAGACTAATATGGGCATCAGGCCTTCCAGCAACTTGGAGAGGAAAAAATCGATACTCAAGAGAAATATCAAGATCAAGCTTCAGACACTGAAATATGGTGTAAGCAACACAGTTACAATAGTAGGATGATCAAACCTTCATCAACCTGCAACTGCAATAGCATGACTGGATCTTCCATGCCCGAGCCATCCAATGTAAGAGGGAAAAGAAAACACAGGAAGCTGATTAAAACTGGTCATGATGCCACTGTGATCAAACCTACATCACAACAACATAACTACCCTCGACTAGATCATCCATGCCCGAGTGTTCTAACACAACTGTTACAGAGAAATGGAAAGGAAGTTGACTTTCATTAAAAGAGAAGTCTCAAATACAGATACATAAATAGAAGAACCAGAGATTCATCAAAACTTTACAATGTGGGATCCTAACTCAACCATCGACGATAACAAAATATCAAAATGACTCCTATATACTCAGAACAATTTGCCACTGCCAGCAAAGGTGTGCCTGAGTCGTTGCATTTAAGGATTTACGTCTGCATGTTCTCTGGCATACTGCGTATGTAGTATTATGTCAGACGCGAGGTTATGTCAGATGCAATCATTTTGCAGGAACCTGCAGAAGAACCGACTTGCTGACAGTCCGGACTGGATTTCAATTTATGTGGTGAGACGAGGTTTCAACCACCTCTCTAACTTTCAATTACTACCTGCATCGGGATGGAAACGCGGCTCAAATCTACCCTCTTCAAATCAATGGATCAGGTCTTCCCTTTTTGAATCGACGACCAAGATCTGCTTCCTGATTTAGGCTTCGGACTTTTCAAACTTCAAAATTTATTTTCCCCAAGAAAATCCTCCAGATCTAGGGATATGATGACGCGTGGCACTTGGATTTGGACGGTCGAGATCCACTTCAAGTTTTTGGGACTTCGGCCACTTCAGGACTTCAGCCACTTTGGCGATTCGGGACTTCGGGCACTTTGGGTGCTTCAGCGCTTCAGGCACTATACTTCGTGCAATTTCAGATTCCAAACACCCGCGAACCGTCGACCTGAACTCCACATGGGATCCCAGCCACTAGAAGCTGAACTCGCCTATTTGTTTGATTCGAGTCTGGAATGGGTCGCCCTGAGACCCTTAGACAACTTTATGTAATAACATTTGGCTCCACATGGGATGGCATGCTCCCTGCAAGCTACCAAGAATGCAAAGTTCCAATGCCTTAGCTGTTGGGCTATGGAGTCTAGCTCAAAACTTTCGCCAAAGAAAATAGGGAAATATGTACACTACTCTACTTACAAAAAGAAAGAAAACACACATGCTCCAGAAGGAGATTATTTATATACAAACCTAAGCTAACTGATTTTTACAAAGTTCTAGGTTAAAGCAAACTTACACCATAACCACCCAGACTGTCTATTGATATAATTATTTTCTTCACTGCAGATGATTCATAAAAGGTTAGGGAAGTATGACAGCAGAATGAAAAAATGGTATGGAACACTGACTATACCCCCAAATGATGATAAGATGAAAAATTTTGCAGGATCCAATGCTTTGGGAAAACAAAGCTCCATATATAACCCCACAGGGTCACAAAATTCATAATCATGCATGCTCAACTGGTCAGAAAGTACCTCCTTTCTTTCATTATTTCTCACCTGTTGTTTGATGTTTTCATAGTGTACAGGTGGGTGGAGAACTGATGCAGGTTGGCTAATCCCAGGTGATACCTGCTTGTTTACAAGTTCTGGACAAGAGATAAACTACCCATTTATCTCCTCCTTTTCTCTTTCATAGCTCTCCCAAGGATCATATTCATAATCATCGTAAACAGGAACCATGGAAAAGATATTCTCTTCATCATATTCACTAGTATATTCATCAAAACTTGGTTGTTCTTGATCAATATTTGAAACAATTTCTTTATCATAAGAAGGACTGCCAAGAACATCAGTTTCCAGGACAAGAATATCCTTTGCATTTCCTTTATAAGAGAAGCAAACAAACTCTGCCTTCGACTCTGAAAAACTAGGAAAAAATAGAGAGGAATCTTCCCTAGCTTTTGCTACTAGCTTTTCATCTATCTCAGCTTCATAGTCAGGAGAAACATCCAATGCAAAATACTCTTGATCTTCAACATTGTAATGTTTAGAAGAGACATGTTGATCTTTATGAACTCTTAAAACAGTAGACATGTCTAATATGATGCCAGGCATTTCTATGTTATTTCTATCACAATGAATATCATTCAACACCTCATGATCTTCATGGCAAATTCTTTCTTCCACAACAACAACTTCATCAAAAAACTGATCTTTGTGACAGGCAGAATATTTATCAAGCAAAGAAAACTCATCACAACAGTTTTCATAAAGATACTCAGTTGAAAAATAATCCTTACAAAACGAATTGAAAGCTGCATGAAAATATGGCAAAGAACTGATGCTTGCAGTGGGAAGAGATTGACACCAATCATGGGAAATCCATTTTAATGAACAATTGAAAAGCTTAATCTGAACATATTCATGCACGATATGAAGTCGATGAATAAATTCATGAAAATCCAACAAATGTTCAGGTGGTACTTCCCACTCTTTTCCTCGAAATTTAGGAAGGCTTCTTTCCCAGTCAATCCAATCAGGCAATGGATTAGGGAAACCAACTATTTTTCGAAAAATCACAGAAGGCATACCTCTGAGCTAAAATATTTTCCATTTCAAAATAGTGGAGTAGCCATGGTGAAAGATGAGCCATTAGAATAATGTTTCCAGCATCAGTTCATCCTCTAAAACTGGATCTCTGCAATGTCATTCTTCCCAGGGAGCTTTTCAATCAGGGACAACAACTTAAAGCCTTCTTGAGAAGGCTTCCCTTTCTGGATAATTTTTTTCCCGGTCAGCTTCAGGTGTAGCCAGAGGAATTTGTGGAGTAGACCTTGTGTGTCTTCCTTTAGGAGCCACAACTAACACAGTGGAGTTTCCAGGTGCAAGTTGCAATCTTCAATGGTATTGATTTCTGATGCACCTTCAGAATCATAATTTCTTTGTCATTCTATCCCAGGGAAATGTCTTCAACATGTTCCCTAGAAACAGCGCCATGAATGTTATCACTAGAAGTCACCTCTAGATTGCATTGTAGGTAAGCCCAGTACCCATCAGAATTTTATATGTCACAGGTTGTTTTTAAAGAGGTCGAATGGGCATAGACTCAAGACAATATTGTTTTAACTCAGAAAATAGGGACCAACATGCGCAAGTAGGTGAGATATTGATCAACTTCAGTCAACAAGTTGATCTTAAATGTGAGCAGAGGGAAGACTTAGCAAGAAAGATGAGCGAGACTACTATGGGCATCATGCCTTCCAGCAGATCAGAGAGGAAAAACTTAATACTCAAGAGAAATCTTGAGATCAAGCTTCAGACACTGAAATATGGTGCAGGAAACACAGTTAGAGCAGCAGGATGATCAAACCTTCATCACCCTACAACTACAACAGCTCGACTGGATCTTCCATGGCCGAGCCATTCAATTTAAGAGGGAAAAGACAACACAAGAAACTGATTAAAATTGGTCACGATGCCACTGTGATCAAACCTACATCACAACAACATAACTACCCTCGATTGGATCATCCATGCCTGAGTGTTATAAAACATCTATTATAGAGAAATGGAAAGGAAGTTGACTTTATTAAATGAGAAGTCTCAAATACAGATGCATAACTAGAAGAACCAGAGCTTCATAAAAAATTTACAATGCGGGAGCCTATCTCAACCATCGATGATAAAAAAATATCAAAATGACTCCTATATACTCAAAACAATTCTCCACTGCCAGCAGAGGCATACCCGAGTCTTTGCATTCAAGGATTTATGTATGCATGTTCTCTGGAAGACTGCACATGCAGTCTTCTATCAGACGCGAGGTTCTGTTAGACGCAATCGTTTTGCAGGAACCTGTATAAGAACTGACTTGCTGATAATCCAACCTGGATTTCCATTTATGTGGTGAGGTGATGTTTCAACCACCTCTCTCACTTTAAATTACTACCTGCATCGAGATTGAAACGTGGCTCAAATCTTCCCTCTTCAGATTAATGGATCAGATCTTCACTTTTCAAATTAACGATCGAGATCTGATCCACGATTAGGGATTCAAACTTTTCAAACTTCAAACTTTATTTTCCCCAAGAAAATTCTCTAGACCTAGGGATCCAATGACGCGTGGCTCTTGGATTTGGATGACCGGGATCCAGTTCGGGTCTTCAGGACTTCGACCACTTCAGGACTTTGGGCACTTCAACGCTTCGGGACTTCGGGCACTTCAAGCGCTTTGGGTGCTATACTTCATGCAATTTTGGATTCTGAACACCCATGAACCACTGACCTAAACTCCACATGGGATCCCAGCCATTGGAAGTTGAATTCACATGTTTTCTTGATTCGAGTCTGGAATGGGTCACCCTGTGGCCCTTAGACAGTTTTATGTGATAACACACCACATAAATTTCCAAATACAATATGACTCCAAATGAAAATGTCTCCTTGGTATATATAGGAGACTAGGAGGTACAATTACAACTAATGGATCCAAGCCAACATAAATAAAATAACATTACTATTGTAATATGCCCCAATTAAGGGGTAATGTGCCACTATTTAGGGCTTCACATTCATCATAAAAACTTATCAAAGTAATTTCAAACATAACACACTGCATACATTCCCATAAAACACAGATATATCATGGTTCACCCCCTCCTCGGTCTACGTCCACAGATATTTGTCGATGGGATCTTTATTCATCTCCATGTAAAAATGTAGTGTTGCACACTATACAATCCTTCCTTCATTACACCTGATCTCCACAGATCACAATGGTCTCTTCACCATACCTCTTACTCACAAGACTATTCACTACAATCTCGATAATACCTACACACTCAGAAAACTCTCGAGCTTCCAACCCTTTCATGGTCCTAATACATCCTACTTATACAAAATTGGGACAAAGCCCTTACAAAAGCCCTAACCCTAATAGGATTAGGTTTTTCCACTTTCCATCTAACTCTTTCATGGCTGGTCCTTGATCCAACCATTTATCCATGTCGCTGCTTTTCCACTTTCCAACTACTCCGCAACAATTTTTCCACTTTCTAATTGCTTTTATTGGCGCTGGTTTTCCCTTATTTTCAACACTGCTTTTCCTCTTTTTCTAGCGCTGATTTTAATTCCTTCAAAAATTATTCGATTTTTCCCCAAAATTTGTCTATGCCAATAGGCCCCCCACACTGACATCGTGACTCATCCCGATTCACTCACAGACTCCAACATCTTTCATTTCTTGTGCCACTGCTTCGTACATTTATGTTATCTGCTGGCATTGCTCCTGCGCTTGGCTACTCTTCTCTTTCATGGCTTTGACCACCTTCGTAGTGAATGGAGGTCTTAATATCTCTCCCTCCTCCAATCCTATATGTTCTATTCTTAATTTCACTGTATCGATCTCCACAATCGATTGTTCCACCTTATCCTGCAGGGGCTCCAAGTGAGTCTATCTTGCGGTTTTTTGTTCCTGCACCGCTTTTTCCTATGCCTGTAGGTTCTTCATTTTTGCAGTAGTCTTGATCTTCTCTAGTAGTGAAATTGTCCTCTACCACTGCTTGACATCTGCCATTTCTACATGCAATTTATGTTCCTTCCCTTGCAGCTCCTGTAGGCTCCCATCCTCTAGGAGTTGTGTACACAGTTGGGTGATCTTTTCCAACAAATCTATCGTTCTATGTATATTCTGTACGATTTTATCTGCAAATGTTGTCATGTCTTGCTCCCTTTGCACCATGACTTCTGGAGGAGTAGTAGGTAATATGCGCTCCTCCAACTCCTTGATATGTACTTTATAGTTCTCCAACATCTGCGTTATTTTATTTATCTTCTCTTCTAAAGATGCTACCCTCGGTTATGCGCTGTCTGAAATGGATTGGAATACTACATTTATCTATTTCTCCATCTCATCCAACTTTTGTTGTGCTTTCTTCTTTTCCTTCCATTCTTGGGTAACTTCCTCCTTCATCGAGGTGTTGTCTTCTTGCAGCAACTGTAAGTTCGTTGCGTCCGACCTTGCTCTATATTGAATCTCTTGTGCGATGCTAACCTATAATTTATACAATGCCTTTGTTGGAATCTTGGATAATTCCAAGTCTAATGTCTCAATGTATTTTAAGGGCTTCTATACTATCTCCTCATCAATAAACAACATCGCAGGTGTTATGATGAAATTTGCTCTCCCCTACGTTGTAATGTGCATTGTTTCTCCAACAAGCACTCCTTCTTTAGCTCGTTTTGGTTTGTCTTTTTGTTGTTGCTCTACCCTAATACTCAACTGCTCCAATGCAGTTTTCACTTCCTGCACCTGTTCCAAAATTGAAGCCCTGTGATTTTAAAAATTCTCCCATACTTCTGACAGTCGATCTTCGACTGTGGTGGCTATAAACTCCACATCGTCTGTTGTCAATGATGTGTGCATTGGCATTCTTTGGGCCTTTTCCTTCTTCCTAGAGCCACTTACTTTCTCCCCTATTATCTTCCTCTAGGCATCTGATGGATCAGATTCCTCTGGCATCTATGTATCCATGCATGTATCCTACCCAAATTCTTCTTCCATGGATATATCATGTGTCTTTGTCTGGACTTATTCGGCGCACACATGTTCTATCTCTCCTCTTGGTTCTTTCTCTATGTGTAGTGGTCCTTGTGTAGAACCACGTTGTGATTTATTCTTTGTCCTCCTTTTGTTTTGTATAAAATTGCGTCCCCCCTCTTGTCCCTATGCAACATTCTTCTTTTTCCTCACGTTGTTTGTTCCTTTCTGTTGTGCAAGGATTGTTTTGTCTTGCATCCTAGTTTGTCCTTCTGGATCTGCTCTCAGAATAACTGACACTTTCCACTTTCCTGGGCCTCCATCTAGATTCCCTTCATCATCACGTAGTAATTCAACTATAGTCACTCTTTATATGGATCCATCTTTGCCTGTAGCCACATACTATGGTGCAATGCTTGAAATTTTTCTATCTACCCAAACTCTTGGACAGTTTCTGGAGAAATCCTCCATGTGTCTGCTAACTGGTTCTAGATCTCTATTAAGTACAGAGAGAACACGTTGTTGTTTATTTTCTTGGCCTTGGGATCTATTGTTCTTTGGAGCAACGTGTAGCGCGTTGTGCCACACTTTCCTATCCTTGGCAGGAACAGATTGTATGTGGGTTCTTTCCATCCCATCAATGCAATGAGGATGAGTAACCAAGAGTAGTGGAACTCAGAGCCCCAATCCTATGTGTCCTAGAAATCCTTCAAGAAGGAATTCAATAGATAAGGGGCCCAGCTCATTGAACTCCCCTTCGCGCACTGCGCTGCAGCTGCTACTATGCCTGCAGGTACCTCCTCCTTTCTACACTTGCACATCAATTTGCAACCTAACAATCTTGTTTCAAATCACATCACAGTATCTTTGATGTCATTGATCCTTATTCCTCTGTTACCTCTCTCTGCACCATACTTTTCTTTGATTTCATCATAAATGGATTTTTCCTTTGTTTTGTCTTCTAAACATTTCTCTGGCTTCTCCCCATCTGTGGGTAGCCCCGTGATTGTTGTGATCAAATCAACATTGATAGACACTGGCCTATCCATCCATAAAATCCCTCCATGCACCCTTGCTAGGATTTGCTTCACACATCCATTGATGTGTTTACCACACCCAAAGTGCGGTATATCCAACAAGTTCATTATTCATGTGTTGTATAGCCCCACGATCCACTCTGTAGGCTCCAACAGTGGTGTGCCTGATGGGCCTTCTCCCTTGATCTCCAAATAGGTTTGTGGCACCAAATATGGGAATTTTACTGTGTCAGCCACGTCATGGTAGGAGTATCTCATGGTATCTACTCCTTCCATCAACTCATCTTCAACCTTCACTCCCTTGAGGATATTAGGAATCACTACTGCCAATTTCTCCTATGTGTGTTATACTCCTTGCACACTGCTCTCAACTCACACCTTCTTTTTCCTTGCAGGGACGATACCCCAATTGTTGGTATGTCCTGGCGCTATGTTTCCTGCTCTTCTTCTAGCTCTAGGCCTTGCTACGTTGAACCTGTGGCTTGTTCTTCATGCTGCATCCATTTTCCCCTGGACGCATTGGATTATGTCCTTTCTGCGTCCACCTCCAGTTGTCCAGCCTCTTGTGTTGGGTTTTGTTCCTCCTCGATATGTGTGGTAGTCGGCTCATACTCTAGTGTGTGAATCTCGTCCAAATCCACGACTGTGGGCATATCCTATGTTCCTGATACTTGAGCACTACTTCTTCTGTTTCTTCTGGCCCTACTCAGCACTCTAACGCGTGGTGGAAACATCCTACTGAAATTAAAGATGTTGATCTCTAAATCTCCAATGGCTCTCGTGAATTCTCACTTTTTCACACTTAGACTTCACTCTCGTTATTCTCCTTAGCGCAAAAAAAAATGACTATATTTCCCCCTTTTTATGACTTTATAGTGTGAAGATGAAATGACAAATGTTCCACACTAACAGTTGTCACTTTTTCACTTTTTTCCTACGCGCTCCACTTTTGTACCTGCCAACTATTTCTCTACATGAAGTGTTTTTCAACATTGATTTTTTTGTGGCGCACTATTAATTCTAACAATTCTATTACATAAAAAACCTCTAATATTATCCTATCTTTTTGTATTTTTTTTACATTTCTTCTCTTTATGGATCTTTGGCATTTTCTTCTAACATCTACTATATACAATATGTACAATCATACCTCATCTTTTTATTTTTACCTTAGGTTTTCAGGTCAAATGTCTTGATATAGTTTCACTCGACTGCAATTCACTAGTCATCTGAGATTCTTTCTTGCAAGATATTTCAGTTGCACAACACCTCCATTTGTGATAACCTCTACTTGATAAGGCCCTAACCAGTTCATCTTGAATTTCCCAGGGTGTTGTAAATACATGTTTTCATAAAGGAGAACTAAATATCCTTCCTTAAATATTTTATTCTTTATGTTCTTATCATGCCAAGATTTTTCCTTTTCTTTATGTTCTTTCTAGTGAAATCCTGCTAAAATTTTGTCTTCTTCCAGCTCCATCAATTGATCTAATCTTTCCAACACAACACCTTCTTCTATCATGTTGGTGATTGTTGCAATGCGCAAACTAGGTATTAAATAATCCAATGGAACTGTTGCTTCCTACCCATACACCAGTCTGAATGGTTTTTGTCCTATAAGCTTCTTGCATGTAGCCCTGTAATCCCATAATACTGTTGATACCTTCAAATCCCAATCATTCCTATTGACATTGAAAATCTTTGTTAGTGCATTCTCTAGAATATTGTTAAAGGATTCTACTGTACCATTTGACTAGGGATGGTAAGGTGTGCTCTTCTGATGGTATATCTCAAATTATTTTGTCATAGATTTGATTTTAATGTTAATAAAATGAGTTCCCTAATCACTCAAAAAGATTCTAGGACATCCAAATATGGTCACCTTGTTCTCAAACAGAAACCGCGCTGCAGTTTTTGAACTACAGTCCTTCATTGGGGTTGCTTCTACCCATCTGGTTAAGTATTTTTCCATAGTGGTGATGTATCTAGCTCCTAACCTCCTTGTTGGTGGATTAATGGGTCCAATGAAATCCACAACCTATTTATCAAAGACATGTAGAGTTACTTGGGGAATAAGTGGAATGTCATCCCTTATGGATGCTTTTCCCACCCTCTGACAGACATCATAGGTCTGACATTATTCTTTGTGTCCTTATGTACTGTAGGCAACCATAATCCTATGCGCAACACCTTATGTGATGTAGGTTTTCCTACATATTCCCTCCAATTATTCCTTCATGTGCTTCTGCTAAAACCATGGAGCATTCATGCTCCATCACACATCTTCTCAAAATTCCATATACACCTAACTTGTATAAATGACTTGCAATCAGCTGAAAGTCTACACCGCGCACTACCAATTGTTTTTTCTGCACGACAATAAATTCCTTGGGATCCATTCATGTGCTAAAAAATCCAACAATGTGAGGAAAATAATCATCAACAATCTGAAAAGAAAATAAGTTAGCATCAAGAAAATTTTCCTCCAAGTTCTTTGACTCCTCTCCATTAGTAATTCTTGATAGGTGATCTTATCCTGCATTCAACTTCCCTGGTTTTACTATGATTTCAAAATCATATTCTTGAAACAATAACAACCATCTATAGATCCTTCCTCCCAACACTGGCTTGTTCACTAGATACTTCAAAGCAGAATGATATGTAAACATATTAAAATGTTGACCCAATAAATAATGTCTGAACTTTTGTAAGGCATATACCATTGCCATATCTTCCCTTTCTGTAGTGTTTGTTCTACAAGCATGTGTTCAGGCTCTCAAAAGGATCTTTTGCATGAGAAAAGTAATTTTTTTCTCCCTCCACAAAACATTTTTTTAGAAGGACATCGCAGGCTAAGAGTAATACACAGTGCGGAAATGTTTGATTTTCGCAGATTGTCCTTAACCTAGCTTGCGTAATTTCCACAGGCTACTCTATAGACAGGGTGCAACGGTATTTTAAAACTAAGAAAAGGGATGAAGTTCACGAAGATTATAGAAGGGGATATTCTAGAATATGAGGTGGCGTCTGTATGGTTGGTATCCTACTGGCTTCTCTGATTTGGTGGGATCATCCTAATCTCTTTAACCATCTCTCCTTCTCCTATATAATGATGGATTTCTCATGGAAAAGGTTAAGAAAAAAACAAGCAAGATCAAGTAAGGAATAGGATGAAGATTGCATGAGGAACTCTATCTCAATTTATGCTTTAGATCTCCATTGTTTCATCAAGATATTATGGGTCATCTTCATGCAACTTTGAAGCAAGTGTGTGTGTGTGTTGGAGCAAAGGGCCACTAAAAGGGAACCTTGCAACATCAAGGCGGTTCGGTTGTATATTCCACTTTTACTTAATATAATACGGTGGCATGTTTCTTTCCCATAAAATCATTCTCATTTTATTACATGACTCCTTTATCACATGTATAGGTTTTCATTGAACATACTATTGTTCTTTCACTTTGGTTGGTTTGTGTTCCATTGCAGGAGCAATAGCACAAGAGAACCAGAGTGAAGTAGGGACAACAAAGACATAAGGAAGAAATATTAAAAGGTATGTCACTCATCTCTTCTTTGATAGAAAATTCAATGATTAAACTTAGGGAAAGCACCATGTCCTATATCATTTTGTTCTATATCTAGGTGGATCTAGGGAGATCAGTTTATGTCTGCATTCACCGATTTATCCAATAACAGTGTTATAGTTCTGCTTAGACTCAGATAAATTTCTACTAGAAAAATATATTGGGTGATCGATGTCTCCTTCACCTGTTTGTGCCAAAACTACTCCAAGTGAAATGGATGAAGTGTCCACATGCACATGAAATTCCTTTGTCCAATATGGAAAGCTCAAAATTGGTGTTGTCACCATCTTCTCTTTCAGTATGTCCAAGCTCTCTTGGCATTCATCATTCCACTAAACCTGATGTCTTTCTTTAGTAACTTTTCCATGGGCACAGTAATCTTTGTGTATCCCTTTCTAAATTTTTTGTAGTACCCTGTGTTTCCCAATGTTTCTCTCAACTGACGCACTGACATTGCTGGTGGTAAATTGACAATAACAACAATCTTTGCAGGGTCTACTACCAAGCCTTGTTTTCATACAATGTGTCCAAGTAGGATGCCAAATGGTGTATTGAATATTCATTTCTTAATGTTCAAGGAAATCTGACATTTCCTACATCTTTCTAACATTGACCTCGGAAATTCTACATGGTCCTTCAATAAAATAAATATTGTCCAATCATCTAGATAAACTTCTAAAAACTTATGTATAAAGTCCTTGAATGCAGCTACTACTACTCTGGAAAATATTTTTGGTGCATTCTTTAAACCAAATGGCATTACTTTGTACTGATATGACCACCATTCCACTGATCTAAATCTATTTTTCGGATGGGTATCTTTCAACTGAGTTATCCACTCCTGCAATAGCGTGGGAAACTCACTAAAGAAACTTTTGTGTATCTCGTTGAATACGTATCTTTCCAGATACTGTCTTGGCTTAAACCTAGAGCTTCTATTATCTTTCTGGGAAAACTCTAGTTCCTAAAATGTCAACCATATTCCAATCTCTTCTTTTGTGGGATTCCAACCTACAAACATCCTGATCCAAAAAGGATCCAGAGAAGACTAAGGATAATTCAGAATTCACAGAAGCGACTCATGAAGGTTAGAATGGCCTCAATAGATAGAGAAAGGGCAAAAATTCAAAGTCCTCAAAACTCAATGAAATTGGCATCATCGCTAAGAGCGCGTTGCAATATTTCCAACAGTGTAAACAGCTCGTCAAACAGAGTTACGGATCAAAAGATATTTTTGGTCAACCTAGCCCAGTCAGCAAGCATGCGTCAACATTTGTACTTCTGATGTCAGCATCAGTACAGATGACGTCAGCATCTGTATAGTGTACGTGGCACACGCAGAGGATGACACATGTCATGATGATGTCACCATGGTGATGTGGCAACACCAGAAGCTGCCATGTGTCACTCATTTTCAACATTTTTCGATCAACATGTGGACTAATGAGGAAGTTCCATGTGGCAATCCATATAGCCATGTGGCAAGCCATACAGGATGTGGCAAACACGTGTAATCCATACCATACATGGTAGGCTGACGTGGCAGGGTGAATGTACAGGTGAATGATGTGGGCCAATGGTTGGCTTCCATGTGGCCCAATCATGGGATGCCACGTGGCAGTGGGAAAATTCCCAATGAGGGCCCGTAACTAAGTTTTCAAAAATAAAAAAAGGTCCACCAAATCTAGCAGAGGTCCCACCAAATCTGGTGGCCAACCTTCCAACTCTGACAAATCTAAACGATAACTCCAAACTTGGTGACAGTTCAGACCACACACACACACA
>ML784181.1:804358-818699 GCA_009831015.1 Picea engelmannii
ATTGATGTTCAGTATCACTTTGTGAGAGACATGGTTGAGGAAAAGAAGGTGTTGCTGGAAAAGGTTGACACTTTGAAGAATGCTGCAGATTCATTGACAAAGTCTGTGAGCACAGAAAAGTTCTCTTGGTGTAGAGTAAAAATAGGCATTGCTGCCCTGGATTGTTGACTATATAATCCCCTGGACCCCTGGATGCAAAGAAAACAACAAGTGGGAGAATGTTGGGTATGTGTTATATTCTTTGCATGTGTGTGTGTGGGTGCGTCAGATACGACAACTGCGTTTTTTGGGGCGGTTTTTGCTATTTTTAGTGGATTTTGCTATTTTTAGCTGATTTGTAAATTAATCCTGGATTAAGGGATTAGGGTTTTGGTATCTACGGAATACCTAAAAACATTGTATATATTGTATGGAGAATGGTGAAATTCGAAATAATGAAAATAAGAAAGGTTTTCCCGGTTGAGGGTTTCCGGTAAAAATCTCTGTGTACTCTGTGTATGAGCCATTGATTAATTTCTGTATTGCTTAAGAATCTATATGCATTGCTTTATGATTCTCTGACAACCTTCATGCTTGTGATGAATGATGTATTCATTCATTTATAGATGATTTTGTGATTGTATATTTAGATGACATTCTTATATTTAGAGAGACTTGGGATGAACATGTAAGGAATGTAAATAAAGTATTGGATACTTTGCAAAGGGAAAATTTGTATGTAAAATTGTCCAAATGTGAATTTGGTAAGACTGCACTTGTGTACTTAGTTCATATTGTTGGAGGAGGACAATTGAAAATTGATCCTTCCAAGATTGATGTAATTGTAAATTGGCCTAAGCCCAAAAGTGTAACTGAAATAAAGAGTTTCTTAGGTGCAATCCAGTACTGGAGGAGATTCATTTCAAACTTATCCTTTATAGCAGCTCCTTTGCATGCCTTAATCAGTGTGAAGAACACTTTTCAGTGGGGAGGAAAGCAACAAAAATATTTCGACACTTTGAAGGAAAATATCAGTACCACACCAGTATTAGCATTGTTGAATCTTCAACAACCCTTTGAGATCGAGAAAAATGTCAGCAGGTACGCCATGGGTGCAATATTGATGCAATATCGTAAGCCTATATGTTACCACTCTGAAACTTTTAACCAAGTTGTTCCTACATATCATAAAGAGTTGTATGCATTAGTTCAAAGCGTAAAGAAATGGAAGCACTACTTGTTATGGAAGGAAACAATCATACATACAGATCATCGACCCATACAATATCTCCAAGCATAGACCAAACTGTGAAAATCTCGACAATACAGATGGATGGGTTTCCTACAACAATTTCATTTGGCAATCAAGTACAAAAAGGGTACGAGTAACAAGGTAGTTGATATGCTTTCTAGACCTCCTATTGTTTCTTCTATTGTTTTGAAGAATGCTTCTTTATCTCATGATATCTATGTGGAACAATATGCCATTGATGAAGATTTTAAACAAGTATATGAGAAGTTAACCCATGGTTCACAGGTAGAAAACTATTGTCTTCAGGGAAAACTACTCTACCCTCTTGGAAGGCTATGTATTCCCACAGGTGAACGAGTCCATGTAATACGAGAAGCTCACACTTCTCTTGTGTCTGGGCATTTTGGGGTAGGAAAAACTATGGCTCATATGCAGAGGTTTTGTTATTGGTCTCAGATGAAAGCAATTTTAACTAAATATGTAAAGGGGTGTGTGATGTGTTCTACTTGTAATCCCACTAATAGAAAATTGGGGCTATACTCACCATTGCCTGTTCCATCCCATCCATGGGAAAGTATATCCATGTATTTTGTAGGGGTTTTACCAATGTCGAAAAGGGGTCATGACTATTTGTATGTTGTATTGGATAGGTTCAGCAGTATGTGTATCTTAATGCCATTTAAAAAGAAAAACACTACTGAGTAGACTACTAATCTCTTCTTTCAGTATGTTTGGGTTCACTTTGGGTTACCCACATCCATTATCTTGGATCCAGATACTCGATTCCTTGGAGATTTTTGGACAAGTTTGTGGATAATGATGGACACCAATTTGAAGAGGAGAATTGCTTTCCATCCATAGACCGAAAGACAGACATAGGTTGTTAACCAAACAGTGGTACTTTTTCTTCGAGGCTACTGCAATAAGCATCCTAAATTATGGGATGAAAAGATACCCTATGTACAACATGCTTACAATCTAGCCTTGCATTCCTCCACTCACTGTTCACCTTTTGAGACATGTTTTGGGTATTTTGGACCATGTTACAATACAATATAGTAAGTAAATTGATGGACTATGTCAGACCATCTTACAATTATAACGATTGGATGCAGATGGTCTGGTATATGCGAAGTATGCGAAGATATGCAGTCGCCTCAAATTATATACAACTAATAAACAACGATAAAAATAAGGGAGAGACTATCTATATTGATGGACGGCCTAAATATTTCGGCAATATCGCAGGGTTTATAAACAACACACGACCCAATACAACAAATAAGAAATTGAATTGCATATATGAGGGACGTGAAGATAATTGGGTAGTCCTATGCGCAATAAAAAAGATATCTCTCGGGGAAGAGTTATTAGTGGATTACCATTTGAATCAAATAGAAACATCGACTATTAGTGTGTGGGTACTTATGCAACACCTCTTTAAGCAACTTCTACTTATTGCATTATATTTTTGTTATCTTTAACAATGTTTTAAATATTTCACAGTCTCAATTTTATAATAATGTGGGAGGTTGATCGTTGAGGTTGATTTTATTTGGGTGGCAATCAGTTTTTTTGTTATCATTAACCATTTTTTAAATATTTTGGGGTTCTGATTATATTATAATGTGGCAGGATGATCGTGGAAAAGGGCCAGCCACAGAACACGTAAATGATTATCAAATTCGACTTTCATTTTACGTGAATTTTATTATTTGTTATATAATTTTATTTGTGTGGTGATCATTTATTTCATTTATTTATATAATTGAAATAACATTGATTTTCATGTTGAAATTATATGTAGTTGACAGACCATGTTGATCATTATTCCGTCGATGAGGAGGGGTTGTATTCATCCCCTGATCCGATGGTATTAATAAAAACAAATATCATTAAAGCGAACAAGGAACTTGATAGCTTGTTAGACCATACAAATCAAACTCCTGACTTCCTAAAAAGGATCAATCTCATTATGTCACAACTTAACACATATAAGGTAATAACCATAATTTAAAGTTTTTTTTTTTTTATGTACTCATATGTTCAATTATGAAAGTCTTTTTTTTTAACTTTTACATTATCTCACAAAAAAATAAAAATTATAAAGATATTTTTGGAGACTATTCAGCCCGGTGTTGGTATTAGTGGCGTTGCAGAGACGCCATAGAGTCCTGATGCGGGTTGTCATACAGCTGCTAGAGTACTATTTACTTCTCCATATTCCACACCTAATTTAGATAGGATCCATGACACTCACTGCCATCCATCCACACAACGGTCAGGCTCTAGAGGTGGTGACATAGATCATGTTGATGATGTGGTTGACATGGTTGCATTTTCTGGAGCTAGATGTGTGACCAGCACAGGGACCCTTTTGTGCACATTTTTGGTCGACGATGACAGACTTCCATTAAAACAAATAAGACATCCCAAGTAGTTTTTCATATTTTAACTGTTTCATGTTGTCCATGTCATACACAAATCATCTAGATTATTATTTTTAAAATAATGATCATATCTTTTTCTGTGTAGGAAATGACCATTTTTATAGGTACCTGGAGAGAAAGGCCTTGTTGATTTTTGGGGAAACCTTATGCATGAGGTGGAATTTCTAGAATTCCAACCTCAAAAAATAAATTATGGATTATCTTGAAGGCCTCTTTGGAGTAGACACATTCAATGAAAAAGTGGTCACCTCTGCAGCAGGAGAATATTTAAAATATATGCGAGATGTTTATAGACGAATCTTGGCAGGCAACCCTATGTATGTTCGTCCTCCCTCGATTCCAGAGAGAGAGTGGAAGGCGACCATTTATGATGCAAAAGAAAAGATATTGAAAAAATAAGGAGAAAAAATAATTGGTACCCCAAGGTAAATTACAATATTTTGACTTCAATACCTTTAATTTTCTTTAGATCTAAATAAAAGTGTGGTATACAACATACTTGAAATTTTTTATTATAGGTTTCCTAACAGTTCGAAGGCAACCAAAGAAAGGATTTTCAAACATGGCCAACACAAGCTAGGCCAGGGAGGCTACTCAAGGTTACAGTCACGAATCGTAAGTACCCAATCATCTTAAGAATATTATTTGTATCACCTTACAACTTTCAGTTTATTGTAGCCAAAAACATTAAAAAAACATGCCCTTATGCAATGTAGGGCGATGACTTTGGAACTGAAACCATAGAGGAAGACCTCCAACTTGGTTAAAAGTACGGCTATAAATCTGTGGTTGATTGTAGGAAAATCATGGGGTAGACCCCAAGATCCAGTTTGCGGGATAAGGTAAATAAAAAACAATCTACATTAATCTTTCATTAATTATAAAATACATAAATGTTTGATATTGTCCATAACTTTAATGTCTTACTTTGTTTTAATCAGGGGATAAACACTATCAATGAAACCATTAACACTGGACAACAAAGTGTTGATAGTGCAGTGTGGCCAGAAGATCATGGTGCCCCCCAACAACCCCATCCCAGTGAGGTGCAGCCCCAAGATGTTCATGTGACTAAGGCCCACGATGGTAATTAAATGGTTGTATATTAATCATGTACATAATAATTTTGTACTTATAAATTTTTTACTTATAATTTTTATTACTTATACATTTATGGTTTTGTCCTTGTAAATTTTGTCA
Organism: Picea engelmannii; assembly: GCA_009831015.1. Lineage (NCBI taxonomy): Eukaryota > Viridiplantae > Streptophyta > Pinopsida > Pinales > Pinaceae > Picea > Picea engelmannii. Next base: position 809,240 of record ML784181.1, read on the forward strand.
TTTCAATGGCAGAAAATGTCGTAGTTGAGCCTGCTCGACCTGAAGATGATCAGGAGAGCAGGGAATCCATTCCAACGGTGCCGACTAGTGGACCAACAGGTAAATAATTACATCGTAGAGGTTTTTTTTAATATTAATGAACTACTTCAATGATATTTAAAAATTGGCCATATAAATTTAATATTTTGTGTTTTTGTAGGTGATGGCCCCTCACATCAACCTCCAAGTTGTGGGTACGAGACCAGGCTTGCTCAGTGTGAAAGGACTGAAGCAACATCAGTTGTTGAAGAGCACCCAATAAACGAAGACATGGACATGGATGAATTACTTAAGAACTAGAAAACACAAAACAAGAATAAAATAAATTGATGATGTATAATAATTTTATACGACAGATAGCTGTGCATTATATAGCTAGTATATTTGTAACATATTTTGAATGATAAATATCATTTATAAAAAAACAAATTATGACATATTCCTTTGAATGAGAATATAGATTGGGTATTGGGGAATTGAGAGTGATGTGAGGGGGGGGGGCATAGTAGCTTTCACCTTCACGTGGTTGGCCCTGTTCAATAGAGAAAAAATTATTGGAGCCGTTTATTCTTGGAGCAAACCTCTCTCAATCCGACAGAGAAACAACATAGTCAATGTTGACTTTGTTGTTGCTCCCTCAAATCGAGGGAGGTTTTCTCCAAGATCAGACGACTCCAATAAATTATTCTCGAAACCAAGAGGATCTTATTCAGACCGTCGCATCTGATATGTGTGTGTGTGTGTGTGTGTGTGTGTGTGTGTGTGTGTGTGTGTGTGTGTGTGTGTGTGTGTGTGTGTGTGTGTGTGTGTGTGTCACTATTTAATATCCTCTCATATGGCTTTTACAAAAAATAATATCAATGGTATTTATTATTTGCAATCTTGTCGGTTTTAATTTCTATTAGGATTTATTGACATGTCTTATAAGTATTTTTTGGTTTTTACTAAAAACTAAATATAATTATGTTTTTATTTACTACGGTGTGTTTTTATTTATTTGCAGATGCTCTAGATGGTGTATCAATGCAATGCTACACATTAGAATATCAAAGATCAAGTATGTCTTTTATTTTTTCTTCTTTTTTATGACTTCTTAAGGTTCCTTTTATTTATTTATTTTTACATTACCATCATTTGTCAGCCACTATGGGGTCAATCATTATATCTAATGAACTGTATCCAAGTATATTGTAGCATATACGATTCCCTTTAGTTCATCATATCATATGATTCACACAACTAATCTAATACGTCAACTTGGTTTTTTGTGGTTGTGTATAAGTAATCCCCTGGATATCATAGTATAAACATAACCATAATTATGTAATAGAGTATTTGAAATGAATGAGATATAGATACCACTTCCGAGTAGAAATTACAAATCATAGGCACCAATGAACCTAAATACTCATCCTGAGTTCCAAGAAGATGAAAATCAAACATCCCACCAGCCTAAAGTGGATAGGGGGTTGGGTGTGTTACACCAATGACCTCTATACACTCTTATGATATTTATTACTCTCCTGTGATATTTATTGTAATATTTATTATTTTGTTGTAGAGTACTTCTTTAGCACCAAAGGAAATTATTCTACCCTTACCTCTAGAAAAAGAGAAACTTGAAAATGCTTTAGCTATAGACATTTCTACCAATCTATTAACCGATGTCATCCCACCAACACTTGGAAGTTGCACTGCACTCGAATCATTGAATCTATCTAACAATTCCTTAGAAGGTTCCATTCCATATTCAATTGGGTATCTACAAAATATCATGGACATGGATCTCTCTTATAACTCCTCATCAAGGAAAATACCAATTACTCTCAACAAGTTGAAAGAGCTTCACTATTTTGCATTTACAATTGACTTTAGAAGTGTGGTTTATAGGCACTATGTTTTATTGAATACGTATGTAATACCTACTCTGTGAATCAAGGAATTTTGCAACTTGCAAATGCTTATAGTTGGATATAAGGTGTGGTTGATGATAAAATACCTTTACAATATCGCATTAAGTGTCCCTTCCTCATCAATGGAAGGGTATTGGGACACTATTTGAGTCAAGTCAGTCATATGGGTTATTTTCAACTTCAACACATGCCTATAAATACAAATCCATGCCATGCATTTCATAACAACTTATAAATGTAAGGTTATGCTAGAGGAGTTAATCCAAAGAGTAGGAAGACCATTGCATCCTCTCAATTGATCTAGTATCATCTTGTTTTCATGTTGCCCATTCTCCCCTCCAAATTGTCCACGCATAAGGGCAACTTTGCATGTTCATATTCATAGATAGAGAGAGCCTATTGGAGGGTTAAGGGATCCTCCCATGGACAATATTGAAGTCCACAAGTTGCAGGATTCTTCTTAGGTGATATATTTCATGTTATTATGAATTTTCATTGGATAATAAATAATGTATTCTCTTTTCCCCAAAAATGTTGTTTGAATAATTGAAATTAATTGTTTTTTATTATTTATAAGTTACTATGAATGATAGAGGATAGATATGGTGTTTATCTTGCAACGAATACAATCGTCGATTGTATGAATACTTCGTCGCAACTATAGATTGTTCGTCGCTCTTGCAATGAATTGTTGGTCGCAGAAACTAGGATATGGCGTTTTTCTTGCGACAAACATGATCGTCGATCGTATGAATAGTTCGTCACAAATATCGAATGTTCGTCACTCTTGCGACAACTTGTTGGTCGCAGAAACTAGGATATGTTGTATTTCTTGCGACGAACACGATCGTCAATCGTATGAATAGTTTGTCGCAACTATCGAATGTTCGTCGCTCTTGCGATGACTTGTTGGTCGCAGAAACTGGGATATGGCATTTGTCTTGCGACGAACACTATCGTCGATCATATGATAAGTTCGTCACAACTATCGAATGTTTGTCTTTCTTGTGACGACTTTTTCATCCCAAAAACTAGTATATGTCATTTCTCTTGTGACAAATTGGATCATCCATCATTGTCATTCTTGCGACAATTTCCTGGTTGTCGTTCTTGTGACGACTTCCGTAAGTCGTCTCTCTTGCGACAACAACATTGCTTGTCTCACTTTCAACGTTATCTCAGGTTCGTCGCACTTTCCATGGGATATGATGCGACGTTTGAGGGACCCAAGAATTGTCGCAATATCCATGACATAACGTCGCAAGAGCATCGAAATGACCATCGCAAAACGACCCAAATTTACTAGTGCTTAATCCCAAGGTCAATGATATGGAACAATGCATACAACAACAAGGCCATAGTCCAATCCCATAGATTTTGGGAAATAAAAGAGGGAAATTCATCCCTTTTCTGGGATGATTCCTGGAAGCAAGAGGCCAAGATAACCCGAAGTGAGGCCATGCACTCAATAAGTCTCAAACTACAAGACCTAGGATGGCACAGGGTTCACCAATACTAGCAGGGAATAGGTGATATAGAACCATTCTCATACCATCAATGGAAAACAAGGGAAACATGGTCGTATTAAATCTTAGATGAAGAACAAGCCCAATTGGAAGAATGTCTCAACACTTATAAGAATCATTGCACAAGGAGGCCAAGAGATTCTCAGATCGAGATCTTAGGAGATGTTAACTTCGGAGTTAGATTTGTCTATGATTTGGTAGCTAACCATGCCCAACATAATGAAGAAATTATTTGGAGTAGAATCTGGAGCTCAAAACTATGGCCCAAAATCTCCACATTTATTTGGCTCCTTGCATGGAAAAAAACATTAAATTGGGATCGACTCATCAAGAGAGGATTCAGAGGACCTCCAATTTGCTACATATTCCATAGAGAGGAAGAAACAACTGAGAATATTTTCAATGGGTGTGGAGCAATCTTAGAATTATGGGACAAGGGGGTAGCAATCTTCAAACGATCAAATCAAATAAGAGGAAATATAATACAAATGATCGATGGTGAGAGACAATCCCCCTTTCAAAATCCAATAATAAGTTGACTTTGGAATATATTTCCAAGCTTTCTACTGTGAATGTATGGAAGGAAAGGAACCACAAGGTATTCATGAAACAACAAAAACGCATGGAGGAGGTATGGTATATCACCCAGACCAATATTCGAGGAACCATCAATTCAATTCAATGATCAAAGGAGGCAATAGAATTCCAAGGAGTAGAAAAAATTATCTTTAAGGAATAGAATATCAACCACAACACAACATCATCTATCCAACACATTCCACAATCAATGAAGATCTATGAGGATTTTTGTTCCTCACTCCCACCCAGATTCATCGAGCTTAGTTTCGATGGGGTAGAAAAAGGGAATCCATGACCTACTAGTGTAGGAGGGGCTTTTCATAGTTGAACAAGGAGTGATATTAAAAAAATTTGCAATTCACTTGGGTCACAACACTAACAATGTTGTGAAATTCGAAATCCTGGTGAAAGGCATATAGATATCTCACAACTCTGCATATAACATTGTCATAGTGGAAGGTAATTTAGAAGTCATCATGCAGGCTATCAAAAAAATATGGGATGGTTTTGATCCTAATCGGATTTCAAAGAATTGGTGCCTAACGTTCAACACTAGACTCCAAGAGGAATGCAAGACTAGACTCCATTAGTGTAACTAAATCATGACTCAATAAGAGGTGTGCCCTTTTCTAAGGAAAGAATATTCTCATCCAAGGAAGAATATCTAGTACGGAGTGAGTACCAAGTGCACCCTCATACATGTACTATAGAACATAGGAAAAGCAATGTACCAGGTAAATGTGCATGTATACTCCAATACTCCCCCAAAGTAGGTCCTCTATGTGCCCCTAGGGTGGAAAATATAGTTGTAACACTCCTCAATTACAATTCATACAAAAGATGGATCAAATGGATAACAAGATTGTGCAGCTAGAACAAAAAAGTTGAAGCTTTGGGTCATTACGTGTTGCAAATTTTCTTTCTAAAGCCTGAATCCAAAGGCATAGGTAATGTAACAGAACAAAGCAATGAAGGAGGAACAACAAATCCCATAGAGATCAAGGAAGACACTGATAAAAATGACCAGAACAAGCCTTTAGAAAAAACAAAGGCACCAAACCAAAAGCCCCAATATTAGCTTTAGAATGCACAAGCAAGTTCTTTTGCATGCTTTCATATTGAATGTGTTTTTTATTAGAAATTAGTTTGCCATAGATATAGGCAACTAGTCATTAGAAATCCAAACATGAAGATAAACATAAATTGGTGGAAACACCTTTAGATTTCTTTTTCTCTCCTCGCCTTGCAGCTCTGTTTCCTATATGACAGGCCACATGATCAGATGAGAGTAGTATTTTGTTCATAATAGAAATATAGACTCTAGCTTATAAAAAAGAAAAAAACCCAAAATTACTTATTATTTTCTAAAGATGCAACCCACTTATAATAAGTCTAAAGGGGTGGGATGGTTCTTCATTCACTATCCTGTGTATTCATCCTTTTCAAAATGGGTATAACCGGAGCCAGAAATACGGATTGACATGGAAGGCCCTATGGAATCTAGTGGATAATAATACACAGCTATATCATGGTCATAGGGATTATATTGTAATTATCCTACCCATATTAGAGACTTCGCTCACTATCATTCGCTTCATTTGGGTATTTTCAAGCAGAGGTCTCGATCTTTCTGAAGGTGGGAAGGACCAGGAAGGATGGTTGAAGTTACTCTTTCTTTTGGTCTGATATTGCTACGAATAAAATATTTAATAACAATTATTGCGTCAAGAGTCCCTCTAGAGTTTAAGGGGGTTGGGTGTGTTACACCCAACCCAAGAAGATGAAAATCAAACATCCCACCAGCCTAAAAGTGGATAGGGGGTTGGGTGTGTTACACCAATGACCTCTATACACTCTTATGATATTTATTACTCTCCTGTGATATTTATTGTAATATTTATTATTTTGTTGTAGAGTACTTCTTTGGCACCAAAGGAAATTATTCTGCCCTTACCTCTAGAGAAAGAGAAACTTGAAAATGTTTTAGCTATAAACATTTCTACCAATCTATTAACTGATGCCATTCCACCAACACTTGGAAGTTGCACTACACTCGAATCATTAAGTCTATCTAACAATTCCTTAGAAGGTTTCATTCCATATTCAATTGGGTATCTACAAAATATCATGGACATGGATCTCTCTTATAACTCCTTATCAAGGACAATACCAATTACTCTCAACAAGTTGAAAGAGATTCACTATTTTGCATTTACAATTGACTTAAAAAGTGTGGTTTATATGCACTATGTTTTATTGAATACGTATGTAATACCTACTCTGTGAATCAAGGAATTTTGCAACTTGCAAATGATTATAGTTGGATATAAGGTGTGGTTGGTGATAAAATACATTTACCATATTGCATTAAGTGTCCCTTCCTCATCAATGGAAGGGTATTGGGACACTATTTGAGTCAAGTCGGTCATATGGGTTATTTTCAACTTCAACACATGCCTATAAATACAAATCCATGCCATGCATTTCATCACAACTTATAAATGTAAGGTTATGCTAGAGGAGTTAATCCAAAGAGTAGGAAGACCATTGCATCCTCTCAATTGATCTAGTATCGTCTTGTTTTCATGTTGCTCATTCTCCCCTCCAAATTGTCCATGCATAAGGGCAACTTTGCATGTTCATATTCATAGATAGAGAGAGCCTATTGGAGGGTTAAGGGATCCTCCCATGGACAATATTGAAGTCCACAAGATGCAGGATTCTTCTTAGGTTATATATTTCATGTTATTATGTATTTTCATTGGATAATAAAAAATGTATTCTCTTAGCCCCAAAAATGTTGTTTGAATAATTGAAATTAATTATTTTTTATTGTTTATAAGTTACTATGAATGATAAAGGATAGATATGGTGTTTATCTTGCAACGAACACAATCGTCGATTGTATGAATAGTTTGTCGCAACTATAAACTGTTCGTCACTGTTAAGACCCTATAATGTACCTTTTTGCTCATACTTTTTGCTATCATTACATCCTTTTCCCACTCATATTTAAGCCTACATTATCACCTTAACCTATTTCTCCAAAGGTATATAACGTTTCTTCTCTTTGCTATATGTTTAATTTGTTTACATGTAATTTTACATTACTCTCATACTTAGCCATTAATCAGAAATATATAGTTGCTGAAACAGTTTGAACTGCAGTTAATATACTGTGTTGTTTGAAGACCACGTTGCTGAAATAGTCAAAAGTATGCAAATCCCGTTGCTGAAACAGACTGTGATTTGCGATGCTGAAACAACATTTCACATACAGCAATAACAAGAAGGAGTTGTTACACTAGACGTAATAGCCATACCTTAAGACAACACCATTACAACCATCGTTGTTGCTTGAGACCACGTTGTTGAAACAGTCAAACATGACGCAAATCCTGTTGTTGAAACAGTCCATGATTTGCGATGTTGAAACAGTATTTTACAAATAGTAGTAACAAGAAAAGATAAATAAAGAAGTTGTTACACCGGCCGCAACAATTGTACCTCAAACGAACACCATTCCAACCACTGTAACAACATTTTGCTACGAGAGATCAGAATATCCTATTCCAGCATAGAAGATTAGATCAGACTAAGAATAGGATTTGTATGTACACATGTAATTTTATGCTTAATTGTATTAAGAGGATTCTCCTCTTTAAATAGTGGAGAAATCAGCATTAGAGGGAGATTACGAAAGGCTTAGCTAGAAGCGAATTACAGAGAAGGAGCATGTTCACTTTAGATATTGTAACTAGTCACATTTGACAAATGAATAAAAGATCATTCTGAGCATTCCTTCCTAATTCCTTTTATTTCTGGGGAATCTTGTGAGAAGGAAAGGGCCCACCTTCTTCACAAGATTCACCCATTAGTTTATGTAATGTGTTAGTATTGTTTTTATCTATGCCTTGTTAAAACTCTGTTTTGCTGAAACTCTGTTTCCACTGATTATTACATTGTTTGCATACAATTCATTCCCAGGTAATTGTTAATCATTTTGCTTGATAATTCTGTTTGAAGGTGTGATAGTCAGAGACAGGTGCTGAATATTCCTACTTTGGGGAATAGGGTCCTGTCCTCTGTTACAGAATAGTTAGTCTTCGGTAGTTGTTAATCATTTTGATTGGTAATTCTGTTTGCAAAATGAGTTTATGAAAGTGTGATAGTCAGATACAGGTGTTGAAGATTCCTACTTTGGGGAATAGGGTCATGTTCTCTGTTACAGAATAGTTAGTCTTCTTTGCAGTATGCTAAAAAGTTCATTTTTCCTAGGTTGTTGTTTCTTAATGTAATCCAGGATTCTTCTAATAATTATTTCCTTTTGAATCTTAAACTCTGCAATAGATAGCTTTCTTTTACTGTAATTCAGAGTAGAACTTCAGTCTGTTCAAAGCAAGGTGTGATGAGTGTAAATTTTACTACAACTTTGGATTGCTTTTGAGATTGATCATATACAGTGTGTGATTGCCTTTGAAACAAACAGACTTCCCTGGGTTAACAATTTATGTAACACTTGATTGTTTTAGTTAATAAACAATTATAGTGACCAACATTTTGGCGCCGTTGTCGGGGAAGGCAATTATAGATTTCAAAAGCATTTACGTTTTTCTTTTAGATGTACAGATTGCATGAGAGGACATGGACCCCACAAGGAAACTGACCCTACAGGTGGCAGGGGCAGAGGAAGAGGAGGTAGAAAGACTTTTATCAACCAGATTATATCAAAATCTGAATCTGTTGTTCCTCAACGACCAAGCTCTCGAAAACCAAAGCCTCAACCTTCCTTTCAAGTGAACTTTGAAACGGAGACAATTGAAAAACCAGCAGAAGACATTGAGGATCGAGCAAGTGTAGTAGGGGAATAAACAGAAGAAACCATGGATGGATATAATGAAGAACTACACCATGAAGAACAGGTAGGTCTTGAAGCAGAGGTAAACGATGAAAACTCTTTTTCTACCTTAGGATTTCCTATTGGTGATCTTCCTAGAGGAGTAGCTCCCATGAAGAATATTTCACTTTCATCTTTACCTAACTTTCATGGTTTATCTTCTGAAGATCCTGATGAATTCCTTTTCGAGTTTGACATATTATGCAGAAGTTATGATTACATTTCCAATGCTCAAAAATTAAAGCTATTCCCAACAACATTAAAGGGAAATGCATTAAGATGGTTCATGAGTCTTGGAGGTCGTGTAATCACAACATGGGATCAGATGAAATAGAAATTTCTGCACAAATATCAAGACTATTTCCGAACAAGAGAAAAAAGAGAGGAACTATTCAAGATGATACAGAAAGAGGATGAAAATTTGGAGGACTTTGTGGAAAGGCTACAGTATAATCTACAAAGATCCAGTCACCCCGATGTAAGTAAAGATATTCTTAAAACAATAT
>ML784181.1:824197-854559 GCA_009831015.1 Picea engelmannii
CAGATTCACATTATCTCTTTTTAGAGGAGCCTCCTACCCCTCATTGCAATTAATTTTTCTGAATTTTATTTCTTTAGTATTAGATTAAATTTCTTTTACTAATAATCCCTGTCAAGAAATGGCATGTTACAATTGATTCTTTTTCATATTATCGACCCAGAAAAGGCCTACCAAGAAAGGACAATCTTACTACAAGCAGATCCAAGCTTCATGTTGTGAAGCATTGATCCATTCATCTTCATTTCCCATTCAACATCCCCATCACTCATCCTCATTTTCCCCATTGTTGAAACACCACTATTCAGCAACATTTCTCCCATTTTCCCATTGCTGAAACACACTCTTCAGCAACATTTTCCTCATTTTCCCCATTGTTGAAACACCATTGTTCAACAACATTTCTCCCATTTTCCCATTGTTGAAACACACTCTTCAACAACATTTTCCTCATTTTCCCCATTGCTGAAACGCCACTGTTCAGCAACATTTCTCCCATTTTCTCATTGCTGAAACACACTCTTCAGCAACATTTTCCTCATTTTCCCCATTGCTGAAACACCACTGTTCAACAACATTTCTCCCATTTTCCCATTGTTGAAACACACTCTTCAACAAAATTTTCCTCATTTTCCCCATTGCTGAAACACCATTGTTCAACAACATTTCTCCCATTTTCACATTGTTGAAACACACTCTTCAACAACATTTTCCTCATTTTCCCCATTGCTGAAACACCATTGTTCAGCAACATTTCTCCCATTTTCTCATTGCTAAAACACACTCTTCAGCAACAATTTCCTCATTTTCCCCATTGCTGAAACACCACTGTTCAACAACATTTCTCCCATTTTCCCATTGCTGAAACACACTCTTCAACAACATTTTCCTCATTTTCCCCATTGCTGAAACACCATTGTTCAGCAACATTTCTCCCATTTTCCCATTGTTGAAACACACTCTTCAACAACATTTTCCTCATTTTCCCCATTGCTAAAACACCACTGTTTATCAACATTTTCCTCATTTTTCCCATTGCTGAAACACCATTTCTTCAAGCAGTATTTTCCATTGTTAAAACACCACTATTCAGCAACATTTTCCTCATTTTTCTTGTTGCTGAAACACCACTTTTCACTGTCAATAAAAACATATTTTTCAGCTCTTTCGCTTTCACTTCTCCTATTTTCATATAGTCTGTCCTTTCACTACTTTCTCCCATGATTAAACAAACCCTTGATACAATTTCTCTCATAAATCCAAAGTCTCTCCCATGGTTACTACAGATCTATTATGGACAGGCACTATATTTTTCAAAGTACGAATCAAAGGTAAAGATGAGGTATGTAAACTTTATATGTAAATACAATTGAACTATGGCTAATGAGAAGATCACGATTCATTATTATCATTCACTCAAAGTCACTATTTTAGCCATAGTTTGGGGGGGGGGGGATATCGAAATCTTATGCCATCATTTCACACGAACCGACTACTGTCACTCCTTTTTACCCATCATTTCGGTTTTTTTTTCCCCACCATTTGCATGCCTTCATCCAAAAAACTTACTCTGTTCGGGAGCAGTTACTTGACTCTCTGACTGTGCATTCTACTAAATTGTTAGCTATGGGAGGCCCTGTTATACGATACAAACCTGCCATGACAACCCTGCTAGAATTGTATCCAGAAGTCTACCAAATCTTTCAGCAGGCAGGCTGGCTGGGTTATTTTCAGAGGCTCCAGGGATTTGATTAACAACAGGTTCTTCAATTTGCTCAGAATCTTCAACAAGACCATTCTATTGTTCAAGGGGTTAGGATTCCAGTCATAGAGGATGATATAGCACAGGTTTCGGGTCTTCCCGTCACTGGCATTCGTTGGTTCAGCCGCAAACACATTATCCTTAATGCCCAATAGGATTTTCTCTTGCCAGGAGAACAAGTTGAGCCTAAAGGCCGAGGTGTTCGACTTATCTCGTTGCCACCTCCTTGGCCGAAAGTTGCAGAGTTTGTCAAGCACTACCTTACCTGTGAAGGCCGATACCAGGTAATTTACCAGTCCAACTTTGTCCTGTTATCTCATTTACGACATGCTAGACTGGTCAACATTCCTTACTATCTGCTCAGATGTATTAGAAATATGTCGCATTATTGTAAACAGACTAAAATTCCGACCCTTTCCCTCACCCATCATCGTCTCGTTCAATTACTCATCCAAAAAGGGTTCACCCAACAAAACCCTCTCCTAAACAGCCCACCCGTCAACCCTCAGGAAGCTGTTGAACATCCTGAAAATCCTCATGAAGAGCAACCACAAAACCTTCCTGACCTTCCGGAAATACCTATTAATCCACCTACAAACCCAATTGATCCAATTAACCCTCCTACCATACTAAGTCTGCCCCACAATTTACCAGAATCATCTACCCCTACTGTTCATATCCTTAGCGATGATTCTGAAGCATATAAACCTGATAACCCTCCCTACCCCATCACTGAGGAAAAACCCACTCGCAAAAGGAAGAAGCAAATTACTACCTTTCTTTCCTTTTTACCAAAAAAATGAGCGAGGGCTTCAACCAAAGCGGCAACTATTGCCACTACCCTAAACCCCCAACCCATTTTGCTAAGAACCTGTACACCTCCACCCTCTCAAATCCCAGAATTTTTACCAGTTCAACCCACGGGCACTGAAACACAAGAACCAGAGCCCCAAGATGCTGCAACATCATTTTCTTTACATCAAGTAGTTGTCACACAAGAACCAGCTACTCATTCAGTAGCTGAAACACAAGAACTAGCTATAGTTGTTACACAAGAACCAGCTACAGCTGAAACACAAGAACTAGCTGCTGACTTCATTCCTGAAATACAAGAATCAGATACCCAGGGTATTGCAACAATAGCTTTCACACAAGAACCAACTGCTCATTCAGTAGCTAAAACACAAGAACCAGCTATAGCTGTCACACAAGAACCAGCTACAGTTGAAACACAAGAACCAACTGCTGACTTTATTCCTGAAATTCAAGAATCACATGTCCAGGATGCTGAAACACTATTTTTTTTACATCAAGTAGTTGAAACACAAGAATCAGCTGCTGATTTTGTAGCCGCTCCACAAGAACCAACCACTGAGGTTGTGACCGTTACACAAAAACCAGTCACTCCTCTTGATACACTGATGAAAGATCAACAACCAGAATCAACAATAGCTTCTCTCTTACAAGAGAATGAGTTTCTAAAATCAGAACTGGAAGCTTATAAGCAAGAGCTGGTAATGGCAAAGGAAGCCTATGACAGGGAACTTAATTTGTATACCTTAGCTCGTGTAGCATCCATGGCAGAGAAAAACACAAAAGATGATCAGTATAGAGAGTATATGTGTAGCCAATGTGGGGATATTTATGATAAAGCAGGCTACAAAGTGGTTCAAATCCCAATACCTGGAGCTTCCCCTACACCTACGACTTTTGCAGTTAAAAAAGAGGAACGCCCTACTGTTACACAAGAACCAGTAGGACCTTCAAAAATTCCAAAAAGAAAAGCTAATATACAGGAATCCTGGCCTACAACAACTGTTAAATCCGAAGCTCATGTTTTCATTAGTAAAGTTGTTCAAAATCTGCCTGTTGATGAATCTTCCCCTCCTGTCAAGATCAGTACCCCTACCTTTGTGGAACAAGCCACTCAGACTCTACCATGGCCTACCAATTACGATGTTGAAACACAAACTCTCCCTATTGATGAATCTACCCCTCCTAGCAAGATCAGTGCCCCTACTCTTGTGGAACAAGCCACTCAGACCCTACCTCAGCCTACCACTTACGATGTTGAAACACAAACTCTGTCTATTGATGAATCTACCCCTCCTAGCAAGATCAGTACCCCTACTCTTGTGGAACAAGCCACTCAGACCCTACCTCAGCCTACCACTTGCGATGCTAAAACACAAACTCAACCATGGAATGAGCAAATAATAATGGACAAATGGAAAAAGGAGTCTGCTATTACATAGGACAAAAGTTTACAGGAACACAGACTACTTTGGCTGAACCACATCTATTCAAACTGGGAAGCTTTGGAGAAAACATGCCAAGAATCTCGTGCCCATAAGAAGCAGAATGAAGAGTTAAAAGGAAAATTGCTCTTGATGTTTGATTTGGTACAAAACTTGTTGGCTGCTAGGAAACCATCCTCAAATTACTCTATTTTCCTTATAGAACGACTTGCATTCTTTCATATTAAATCAATCAAAGAAGAAAAACCCTATGCAGTGTTCAAACCAGAAGATTTTGTTCAAACTTTTGCAGAAGCCTCTACTACTGATCAGCATCTATTATGTGAGGTATATCTTCATAATGAAGTTATTCCTAAGAACAGACACTTAATCTCAACCCTCTTGTTGGTGATATCCAGATTCGGGCACTCGTCTCCTTCCTTACCAATCAGATTACGTGGCAGAATGATTTTCTAGCTGCCAAGCATAATGAAGATAATTGTCTCCTATGGATATGGCCAGAACCACAGAACGCTGCCACCTTTGTTGCAGAATATTACAAATTTTTGAAGAAACCAGGGATGACTCAATACATAAGGAAACTACAGGCAACAGTACTTCAGGATTGTCAACAGTTTATTAAATCCACAGAGACTGCTGCTCTAAAAGAAAATAACACGTTTTGGCAACAATCTTCTGAGAAAAGGTAGGAGCACAATCCCTTTAGTCCTACCAATCTTGAGACAGAAATCTTCCGGGTACCGAGTTACATCAAATGTGTCCAGCAATGTGCTGAAAATTGGATAGGTTATCAGTTCCATTTTTCCATTTTGTGGATGCCAGCAGAGAAGTATCAAGTTCATCATAAGTTCCCCAAGAAGGTTGAAGCAACAGCCTGGCAAAGGCTACAACGTGTTCAAGCATTCAGAACTTCAACAGACAGTACTTTCCACAGCTACTGCTTAAGTAATTTGCACGCTCAAAGTCGGTATCCGGATTCTGATTCAGATTGAAGTTGCCTGAGAACATGCAACCTTTTTAGTTGGGGGGCATGTTAGGACCCTATAATGTACATTTTTGCTCATACTTGTTGCTATCATTACATCCTTCTTCCACTCATATTTAAGCCTACATTATCACCTTAACCTATTTCTCCAAAGGTATATAATGTTTATTCTCTTTGCTATATGTTTAATTTGTTTTACATGTAATTTTACATTACTCTCATACTTAGCCATTAATTAAAAATATATAGTTGCTGAAACAATTTGAACTATAGTTAATATACTGTGTTGCTTGAAGACCACGTTGTTGAAATAGTCAACAGTACGCAAATCTCGTTGCTGAAACAATCCGTGATTTGCGATGTTGAAACAACATTTCACATACAACAGTAACAAGAAGGAGTTGTTACACTGGCCGCAATAGCCGTACCTTAAGCCAGCACCATTACAACCATCGTTGTTGCTTGAGACCATGTTGCTGAAACAATCAAACGGGACGCAAATCCCGTTGCTGAAACAGTGTGTGATTTGCGATGCTGAAACAGTATTTTATAAACAATAGTAACAAGAAAAGATAAATAAAGAAGTTGTTACATCGACCGCAACAGCTGTACCTCAAACCAACACCATTCCAACCACTGTAACAACATTTTTCTACGGGAGATCAGAATATCCTATTCCAGCATAGAAAATTAGATCAGACTAAGAATAGGATTTGTATGTATACATGTAATTTTATGCTTAATTGTATTAAGAGGATTCTTCTCTTTAAATAGTGGAGAAATCAACATTAGAGGGAGATTACGAAAGGCTTAGCTAGAAGAAAAATATAGAGAAGGAGTGTGTTCACTTTGGATATTGTAACTTGTCACATTTGACAGGTGAATAAAAGATCATTCTGAGCATTCCTTCCTAATTCCTTTTATTTCTGGAGAATCTTGTGAGAAGGAAAGGGCCCACCTTCTTCACAAGATTCACCCATTAGTTTATGTAGTGTGTTAGTATTGTTTTTATCTATGCCTTGTTAAAACTCTGTTTCCACTGATTATTACATTGTTTTCATACAATTCATTCCTAGGTAATTGTTGATCATTTTGATTGGTAATTATGTTTGAAGGTGTGATAGTCAGAGACAGGTGCTGAAGATTCCTACTTTGGGGAATAGGGTCATGTCCTCTGTTACAGAATATTTAGTATTCGGTAGTTGTTAATCATTTTGATTGGTAATTCTGTTTGCAGAATGAGTTTATGAAAGTGTGATAGTCAGAGACAGGTGCTGAAGATTCTTACTTTGGGGAATAGGGTCATGTTCTCTGTTACAGAATAATTAGTCTTCTTTGCAGTATGATCAAAGGTTCATTTTTCCTAGGTTTTTGTTTCTTAATGTAATCCAGGATTCTTCTGATAATTATTTCCTTTTGAATCTTAAACTCTGCAATAGATAGATTGCTTTTACTATAATTCAGAGTAGAACTTCAGTCTGTTCAAATCAAGGTGTGATGAGTGTAACTTTTACTACAACTTTGGATTGCTTTTGAGATTGAGCATATACAGTGTGTGATTGCCTTTGAAATAAACAGACTTCCCTGGGTTGACAATTTATGTAACACTTGATTGTTTTAATTAATAAGCAATTATAGTGACCAATAGTCTCTCTTGCGATGACTTGTTGGTCGCAGAAATTAGGATATGGCATTTTTCTTGCGACGAACACGATCGTTGATCGTATGAATAGTTCGTTGCAAATATTGAATGTTCATCGCTCTTGCGACAACTTGTTGGTCGCAGAAACTAGGATATGTTGTTTTTCTTGCGACGAACACGATCATCGATCGTATGAATAGTTTCTCGCAACTATCGAATGTTCGTCGCTCTTGTGATGACTTGTTGGTTGCAGAAACTGGGATATGGCGTTTGTCTTGCGACGAACACTATCGTCGATCATATGATAAGTTTGTCGCAACTATCGAATGTTTGTCTCTCTTGTGACGACTTTTTCATCACAAAAACTAGTATATGTCATTTCTCTTGTGACAAATTGGATCGCCCATCATTGTCATTCTTGCGATGATTTCCTGGTTGTCATTCTTGCGACGACTTTCGTAAGTCATCTCTCTTGCGACAACAACATTGCTCATCTCACTTGCGACGTTATCTCAGGTTCGTCGCACTTGCCATGGGATATGATGTGACGTTTGAGGGACCCAAGATTTGTCGCAATATCCACGACATAACATCGCAAGAGCATCGAAATGACCATCGCAAAATGACCCAAATTTACTAGTGCTTAATCCCAAGGTCAATGATATGGAACAATGCATACAACAGCAAGGCCATAGTCCAATCCCATAGATTTTGGGAAATAAAAGAGGGAAATTCATCCCTTTTCTGGGATGATTCCTGGAAGCAAGAGGCCAAGATAACCCGAAGTGAGGCCATGCACTCAGCAAGTCTCAACTATAAGACCTAGGATGGCACAGGGTTCACCAATACTAGCAGGGAACAGGTGATATAGAACCATTCTCATACCATCAATGGAAAACAAGGGAAACATGGTCGTATTAAATCTTAGATGAAGATCAAGCCCAATTGGAAGAATGTCTCAACACTTGTAAGAATCATTGCACAAGGAGGCCAAGACATTCTCATATCGAGATCTCAGGAGATGTTAACTTCAGAGTTAGATTTGTCTATGATTTGGTAGCTAACCATGCCCAAAATAATGAAGAAAGTATTTGGAGTAGAATCTGGAGCTCAGAACTATGGCCCAAAATCTCCACATTTATTTGGCTCCTCGCATGGAAAAAAACATTAAATTGGGATTGACTCATCAAGAGAGGATTCAGAGGACCTCCAATTTGCTACATCTTCCATAGAGAGGAAGAAACAACTGAGAATATTTTCAATGGGTGTGGAGCAATCTTAGAATTGTGGGACAATGGGGTAGCAATCTTCAAATGATCAGATCAAATAAGAGGAAATTTAATACAAATGATCAATGGTGAGAGACAATTCCCCTTTCAAAATCCAATAATAAGTTGACTTTGGAATATATTTCCAAGCTTTCTACTATGGAATGTATGGAAGGAAAGGAACCACAAGGTATTCATGAAACAACAAAAATGCATGGAGGAGGTATGGTATATCACCCAGACCAATATTCGAGGATCCATCAATTCAATTCAATGATCGAAGGAGGCAATAGAATTCCAAGGAGTAGAAAAAATTATCTTTAAGGAATAGAATATCAACCACAACACAACATCATCTATCCAACACATTCCACAATCAATGAAGATCTATGCGGATTTGTGTTCCTCACTCCCACCCAGATTCATCGAGCTTAGTTTCGATGGGGTAGAAAAAGGGAATCCATGACCAACTGGTGTAGGAGAGGTTTTCAGAGAAGAACGAGTGATATTAAAAAAAAATTGCAATTCACTTGGGTCACAACACTAACAATGTTGTGAAATTCGAAATCCTGGTGAAAGGCATCTAGATATCTCACAACTCTGCATATAACATTGTCATAGTGGAAGGTAATTTAGAAGTCATCATCCAGGCTATCACAAAAATATGGGATGGTTTTGATCCTAATCAGATTTCAAAGAATTGGTACCTAACGTTCAACACTAGACTCCAGGAGGAATGCAAGACTAGACTCCATTAGTGTAACTAAATCATGACTCAATAAGAGGTGTGCCCTTTTCTAAGGGAAGAATATTCTCATCCAAGGAAGAATATCTAGTACGAAGTGAGTACCAAGTGCACCCTCATACATGTACTATAGAACATAGGAAAAGCAATGTACCAGGTAAATGTGCATGTATACTCCAATACTCCCCCAAAGTAGGTCCTCTATGTGACCCTAGGGTGGAAAATATAGTTGTAACACTCCTCAATTACAATTCATACAAAAGATGGATCAAATGGATAACAAGATTGTGCAGCTAGACAAAAATGTCGAAGCTTTGGGTCATTACGCGTTGCAAATTTTTTTTCTAAAGCCTGAATCCAAAGGCATAGGTAATGTAACAGAACAAAGCAATGAAGGAGGAACAACAAATCCCATAGAGATCAAGGAAGACACTGATAAAAATGACCAGAACAAGCCTTCAGACAAAACAAAGGCACCAAACCAAAAGCCCCAATATTAGCTTTAGAATGCACAAGCAAGTTTTTTTTATGGGGGAGATGTTGAGATGTAAAGTGTTAAGTGTTATATTATAATTATAATTATAATAATAAAGTTGACTCAATTAAAAATAATAATAATAATAATATTTATAAAAATAAAGTCGACTTAATAAAACAAAACAACTATTACACACAATGTTATATATATATATATATATATATATATATAAACCCCGGATCTATGCATCTTGAGAGATTCAAATTTTATCGACACTTGATAGATCCAAGATTAAAATAAATCTATACTAATAATTAATAAAAAGTTCTCATAATTAACTTAACTAAAAACAATTAATGATTAATATTTTGGGAAAATTCTATTTTTATTTTTATTTTTATGCCCTTGCTAATAATTTGGAAGAACAAGAAGAACAATAATACGTCTCGGCCAAAAGTTTGAATGGATCAAAACAAATATGATATTTGATATTAAAATATGTTTGGTAGTAATTGATTTCAAGGTACAAAGAGTGTCAATCACATTTTTAAATTTGAATGGAGGATATAAACCATATTGTTAACCTTTATTTTACTAGAATGACCCATTTGATTAATGTAGGATATTTAAAAAAACAAAAAGAACCTCATAAACTCCTCGAGTAAGGAAGGGTTTTAATTTATCTTAATATTTTTAATCAAAATTTTAATGATTTTAATTTTTATTTTAGATATTGAAGTGGGTTTTGTGGGTTTAAAGTGGTGGGAATTAGAAATGTCGTAGTCTAAACGTTCTATGAAATTATTTTTTTGGTGATATTTTTCAAGGATATTTGTTCAAAATTCGGCGAGAAATTGTTAGATCCGTAGATTTGAGTGATTATTTCTATATAATCCAAGTGCCCTAGGAGTTTTTCGACATGCTAAATCTATTTCTGCATTTATAAATGGATTTTAAACAACAAAAAATAGTGATTTTGTGCGAATTTATATCATCGAATTTCGACGAAAAAAAAACATTTTGTAAACAACGTCATTAGAAATTTTCAAACACTTTTATAACTTAGGTGTTGCAGACAATTTACTTTTGAAAATGCTTATACTAGGAAAATACAATAAAGTATTTATTGATCTGTTTCTTAATAAATTATTTAATTTTTTAATCAACTTTTTAAAATAATTAACATTTAATATTGGTAATATAGATTTTAAAAGATTTTTTTAAGTAATAAGTTAAATTATAATTTAAGGTACTATATGGTTTTATGTATAGAATTAAGGTTAGATATTATTAAGAAACATATGATTTTATTGAAGGTGGTTTCAATGATGACCAAAAGGGATACTAGCTTTCTTGTGGATACTATTGATCCGGTTGAAATTGTCCTTTGGTTTTAGGTAAGACCTAAAATTTCTTTTAATGGCTAAGAGTTATTTTTCTTGGACGTAAGGAAGCATAGTAATAACACAAGAACTAGAGGTATCTAACAAAAATGGAAGCCTAACCCCTTACCGACCACCAATAAATTATTTTAGGTGACATGATTTTCCTTAAATAATAACGATGACTCAACTTACATTCATAAATAATAACCAAACACAACTATCCTCATTATCAATTGACCATTAAATTATGATAAATTATATTTCCTTCAAATTATATTTAAAAAAATATAATTCATCTACTCCTAATTTCACACTCAAAAAACAAACCCTTTTAAAGAACAAAAGCCACTTCACAGGTTTGTTTTTTATTGGTAACTTACACTCCTAATTTCACATTAAAAAAACAAACCCTTTTAAAGAGAAAGAACAAAATCCACTTCACAACTTTGCTTTATTGGTAACTTACAATAAAAGGCATATATAGGAAATATGCATACATTTCTATGAACCAAACATGGGCTTTCCTTATAAGTTGTCATATCATAAAATAGTGGATTTTTGGCACTTCCAATCACATGGATGAAGAGAATACTCTATTCTTCGTAGGAGAAAGTGACAAAGGATGAAAATTCATGCATGTTGTGGACATGGTTGTCTAATCGTTGCTCTTTTCAAATATCCATTAATGTTATTATTGAATGGTTATATCTTCCATCTGTGTTTTTCAATCAATATGTGATATGAATTGTGTTTGTAGTACAGGGTGATTTGATGTGATACTTTCTTTCCCTCCTACATAGATTGGCTACGTTGATGGTGGGATGGGCCTTCTACAACTTAGTTAGGAGAAACAACTTATACTTTGTATATATTCAAAGTAAATTAATAAGTGGTATTGGTCCCTTATGCAGCTACATTGATGGTGGGATGGGCCTTCTACAATTTAGTTAGGAGAAACAACTTATACTTTGTATATATTCAAAGTAAATTAATAAGTGGTATTGGTCCCTTATGCAGAAATGCATGTGCAATGCAATGTCATCCCATCAACTTATTTTTTCATCACAATGAAAGAGCCCTTTAACTAAAGTTAAAATAACATCACTTTCTCTTTTGCCAACATGTTACTCTATGCATAACTACCCCACCATTTGGGTCAAAGTACAAAATGGACCCATTGCCTCAAGTTGGCCTTTGGGTCAAAGTACAAAATGGACCCATTGCCTCAAGTTGGGGAGTGAAGTGCGAGGACATAGATGTCAATCACCCCACACCAGTGGAGTATGTATAACCACCCCACCATTTGGGTCAAAGTGCAAAATGGACCCATTACTTTAGTTGGGGAGTGAAGGGCGAGGACATAGGTATCAATCACCCACACTAGTAGATGAGGAGAAAGCTGTTATCACAAACATTAACTATTCTGCTAAGTCCCAACCCCAAAGCTCCATACATCAACTATCGTCCCAATTTCTAACAGTGCCTCTCACTAGAAGAAAATATTAATTAATTTTTCTCACCCAAACTATTTCTCTCTTCAGAGGCTTTTAATGCTCTTGTTTGTATTGACAAAATTGAACATGTGTACACGTGGGCTTGGTGCTGATGGGGATACGGTGGAAAGCACAAGGTCATCTCGTGGGCTACCAGTGCACCCCACTTATATGACTTGATGTCGTGAGGGAGGGCTACCAATGTTTAACCTAGAGAGGAATCTAAGGAGCCTCTGGCCCCACGTGTTATTTGGAAGTCCCCAAATTTTGAGGACTATGTCACTTAAATAAAATACTATGACGTTATTAAGTGGCTCTCAACACAAGAGCTTGTCGAACCATTTGAACTCTTTCATCTTGAGCATGTAATATAAGTGATAAATATTATATATGTATATTGGAATATATAGCATTAAATTTGTATTAAAAGCGTTTCAAATCAACATTGTATATTTAATTTTATACATTATTTATTATTTAGATGTTGTGAAATTAAATGGTGTATATATTAATTTAAATATTTATTAATTTGTTATCAAGTGTATAATGTTTGTCTTCATTTTGTTAGTGATTATAAATTTGTAAGGAGTCATAAATTCTTTCATAATTGTATAGTATTGATTATCACAAAGTTTTGGTTTTAAGTCCATATTGTATTAATGTTGGGTAACTATAACTTGTGTTGCAATTTATATTGTGTTTGAGATAAGGAAAAATTTAGGGATTAAATTTCATAAAAAAAAAAATTATTCCAATAAAAAGATTTTTTTTTTTTTTTTTAAGACAATTTACTCAAATTTTATAGGATAACATTATTTCACCTCCAAAAAAGATTGTTTTTCTAAAAACTATATAAAATCATTAAAAAATTGAATATTTTTACAAAAATATAGCGAAACATTTATAATTGACATTTTAAAATTAATAAGATTTGCTAAGATTTTTACACTTACAAAATAAATATGAATCCTTAAGATATTCTTTCATTTGGGAATTATAAAATGTCTAGGTTTTACCCTAAGTAGTTAGTTCAACTAGTTGTCACCTATATTGTTGGGCATTTGGCTAGTTTCATGTTTGGAAATGTCTAATTCAAATCCTATAAGTTAAACACACTAGTTTACGCTAAAATGTTTACTAAAAATATCATTCACAAATATAAAGAAATATCCAACAATAAAACACCTTTATTTGTTAATTTACATTGATATCGATGAAAAATCCTTTCAAGTAACACTGAAAAAACGTTGTGCTCACATTAAACATAATTAAAAAAAAAGTTTGCTTTAGCGAAACACTCACAAAACTCAGGACACCACATATGCATTGAGAATACTAAATACTAAAGTCATCGCTCCCCAGACAAACTTTTGTGGTACCAAGTCAATATGGTCTAGATGTTGGGCAATTTGGTTATGATGGAAATTCAGGGCATCAAATCAAACTCTTTTCCATCACAATAACAAAGCTTTTCGAGTATAGTGAAAAGAGAATCACCTTCACTTTTGGCCACATGTTACTCTCATAACGACCCCAAAGAAAACTAAAATGATTTGGGTGAAAGTACAAAATAGGGCCATTAAAGGGGCCACGATATACTTTAGGTATTCTCCAAATTGTTGACAAATACATCAGCTATGATCCTATGGTGGGCTACAAGCGCACCCCACTGATATGAGTTGCTCTCGTCATCTAAGAAGCCGGTGGCCCACGTGTAATTCAGAATCTTGCAATGGATGATGACGTTGTCCACGTGTTCCCAACACAAATTCTTTTAACAAACTTTTGGTCTTTCATAAACCGCTCATTAATGCGTCGTATTGCTTATCATAAACTTGCGGTCTTAATTTGAAGTTCGTTTGATTGTTTGAGATTCGTTTGTTTGAAGTTATGCGAAGGAAAAAAGATTCGACAAATGCAAGAATAAGCTTCAAACTTGATTGAAATAATTCACAACTTTTTTTTAAAGAAATAGAAGATATTCGATATTCGTTGGGATTATTTTAGGTCATATCTAGGTTTAAATTTGGTTGGTTTTCATTAGAAGACATATGTTAGTGTTAATAGGTTGCTATTTAACATCTAGCAATAAACTTAGCAAGTGTCAAGACATCTGTAGATACACTCGCGAATGAGGTCCCACTTCTAGGGGATGTCTATATTTTTAGCCTTATCACAACAAGCCAAAGTATCATTAGGGATTTGAACTTGGATGGGGAGAGTGCAAGACCTATCTCCCAACCATTCAAGAAAACCACCTCAACTTTTAAAATTTGAAGGACATGAGGGTGGGCTTTGATCAACTTATGTGGGCACAGGTCACGAGATCATTTAATAATACTTAACCAATTAGCATATCTCCAAAGTAGAATGTTAAATTTTAAATGACATGTCAGGATTTTGGGGTTTTTACGTACAATTGTTGGAAAATTTATCAGTTTTCCATAATATAGAGGAATTAAGAAGTGATGTTTAATTTGAGAAGTTTGTGAACATAAATTCACCACATAAACGAACATAAGTTTGTTAGATTATAAAGATTAACTTGTTAAAATTTGACACCTTCATTTGTCTTCTTGTGATCAAGACATACATTTACAAAGTTCAATAATTATAAAGATTCAATATTTAATCTAACATAGCCTCAAATCTTCCCAAGTCTAAATCTAAATTTTGAACATATTATATGGGACACATTACTCTACCTCCTCACAAAATTTCATCCAAAACTACTAAGATTATTGACCATCCCAAGTCCCTAATTGAATGTGCTAAGAAATAATAACTTACAATTTATCAACAATGATAAGATACAAGTTTAGTTTTTAACCTAACACAATCCTAAATTTGTTTAAATATGAAATTTGGATATTTTAGAGAACAAATTCCAATACCTTCCCATAAAATTTTATTTATTAGAAATTATTGAACTTAAGAACATATGCCCAAATTCTCAATTGAACAAGGTGAAGAAAACACTAATTACACAAAATCTACAAAATGATGGCATAATGTTTGAACTTAATATAATATAAAACAATGACATGCAATGTTAAGCCATGCTTGAAGGAATAAAGAGGTTGTTATTCTATGATAGAGGCCACCAAAATGATCATGATTTGCTTTGTCAACATGATGAACAACTATAAAATGAAATGCAATGTTAAGCCATGCTTGAAGGAATAAAGAGGTTGTTATTCTATGATAGAGGCCACCAAAATGATCATGATTTGCTTTGTCAACATGATGAACAACTATAAAATGAAAGAGGTGAGATGAATGTTGAGATTACAATGGATATAACCTCTAGGTGATATAAATGTTGAGATTACAATGCATATAACCTCTAGCATTGCACTAAAGTTATTCTAATTAATGTGGTAGGATTTCCATTTTTAAAATGTATTTGATATCATTGAAGAGGACAAAGTTTCCATTTTTAAAATGGATTTGATATCATTGAAGTGGGCAAAGTCCAATTCTCAAGATAAACTCAATATAAGTAGTTCTAGTGCAATAATTTGATTAGTTTGGGCATAGTCCAATTCTCAAGATAAACTCAATATAAGTAGTTCCAGTGCAATAATTTGATTAGTTTGACCTTAGGTTGAAAATTCCATTAGTTATCTTGTGAGAGCATTAAAGAACCAAACCATGTTCTTTATGAATAAAATCTTGCCACTTGGAAGGTAATTTGATTAGTTTGACCTTAGGTTGAAAATTCCATTAGTTATCTTGTGAGAGCATTAAAGAACCAAACCATGTTCTTTATGAATAAAATCTTGCCACTTGGAGGGTGTTAGGGCTAGAAGCCCCAAATCTTGGTATGATAAAGACAATCACACGAACACTTTCTTAATAATAATTGGGCTAACTAAAGTAAGCAAATGAGTTATGTAAATATAGACGAAAATATTGGACACATATAGGATATGTTGTATTTTTAGAAAAGAGAAATATGATTACGTTTTGGTAACCTTCATTCACATTTGAGTTTTAAGAGTTATCAAACTTTGTTGTAATAGAGTTATTATAGATAAGTATTTTAATATTATTTTGAATAATTGGTTTTTTTAATTATACTTGTCGAAGGTATAGGTATATAGCAATTGATATGTGTTGACTCAGTATTAGTTTCTTTTGACTTATTTAAATATTAACAGTTTAATCAAAATTTTAACAAAAACATTTTTGACAGTTATTAGTTTAAAACATTTTTCTAATGTTTGATTGGTGGTTCAAATGACCCTATTATTGCAGAGCCACTCAAATTTTGTACCTTAATCTTAGTTTAAAGCATAGGTTTGCCCAGTAATTTTTCCCCAACTGAGTAATGCTGGAAATAAAGTATAGCATTACTTGTAAACAATAAATGTTTGTTTTTCAATGTGATATTTATACTATGTCGTGGTTGTCATGGTCGTTGTTTGACTGGAAATGCTGCGGCCGTTTGTTGAGTGGCAATGTGGTGGTCTCCGCATGTATGTTTCATGCAATTTACATTGATATCCTCTTTGTTGTCTCTCCCCTACATTTGCAGAGTCGACTATTGTTTCTAATGCTTCATGCCAGTATTTGCAAAGGGAGTATGGGAAGTGATATCTATGAGTCTGAGTGGACAATGTATTTTAATCAGTCTCTAGATAGCTGGAGAAATAAAAGTGCGACCAACCAGTTTGATATGGAGAAGCAATAGAAGAAAAATTCCCACGATACAAAGAATGTTGAAAGAAATCCAACTTACGATTATCAGTCATCAAGCATTATAGGCAACAAGGACGACTCTTCCATGGCCTCCAACGCTTCATCTAGTACCCAAAAGCAGCCTCTGCCCCTGCTTGTGGAGGATATTTAGTTTCAGCAGGATCGACGGGTTGTTGGATCCTATTGCTTCGATTCTAGAAGAAAGCATGGTGCTCATGGTAAACATGAGGATTTCGAATGCATGTTATCATGTTCCTCCGTGGATGTGAATTTCACAAGGAATAAATTGAGGAAAGTGAATAAAAACGAAGACGAGCATGAACTTGCTCTATGGCTCCAAGACACGGCAAGCTCTCCTATTCACAGACCAGAGATATGTCAGGCATTTTATAGATGTGTTCTATGAATCTTCTTTCATCATGTAGCATAGCAACAAAGTTGTTTGTCATTACAACATATTAAGATATTACTCAAAGGCCAGAAGGCACCATATCAACAAAGTTGTTTGTCATTACAAAATATTATGATATTATTCAAAGGCCAAAAGGCACCAGTAATTTCAGAGAGAACAAACCTAATCATGCACAATCGGAAGCAGCAGGAGCAGTGAGCAAGGATATACACTTCACAGGAATAATTTCAATACTATATTTCCTCTGAAACCATTATAGTTGTTTTTTAGGAGCTTGTAAACTACTCCAGATTTGATTCATTTATGCGTCCACCCGACACACACATATATACATATTTTAATGTAGCATTTTGGTATTCTGGAAAGTGAAGTGAATATAGAACATAACCTGCAACTGCAAGTTGAAAGCCTTGGTGACATTGAGTTAAAGGACCCGAAAACCTTGTAAAGTTCTAAGATGCATTTTTTCTCTCATCCTGTGCCTGAGTGAATGTTATGGCGGTATGACTAGATATCTACTGATACTAACACTGAAAATGCATGCATTAATAGTGAAGAATTTTATTTTTTTGATTTGATAATTTACTACATATCAGTTTAATACAATTATATGTAAAATATTTCCTTTACATTCACAAGGTTATGAGACAAGCAGTGGAAACTAACGCCTATGCAATGCAAGATTGGTGCCTAATCATTAGTATGTATTGGCAGGTACAATAGGCTAATACGCGTTTCGAAGGAAGGTATGTGCATCCTTCATAGTTCCAAACACAAGCTTTCAATACTATCTCCATCTTACTGGTAATTGATTCGTGTTGTGATTTTCCTTATCTGGTAAGTTGGATTAAAGTAGATCATATATAAATGCCCATTGCATGATTTCCTTCTTAGTACTTCTGAATCTGTGTCTTGATTTTTGTTATGGATGTGAAGATTGGTAGAGAAAAGGTGTGGGGGAGCCATTGAATACAACAACTCTAGGGACGAATAAAACAGGAGGTAGTGCAATTTAATACACTCTCGCAGAAATGAAGATTCATCTAGATAATTGTAATGAAATCTGAGGGTTGAGTAGAATTTTTTGAACAATAGAACACCAAATCACAACGAATATTGCAATTAATAGGGTATACAATTTTTCTCAGACTTGTCTGAACCTTGGAATGAACGATTGGTCTTTTAAATGTTGGGAGGCATTTAGCCAAAAACCAAGGAAGCTGATGCGATGAGAGATTGCATGCATTGTTAGTATTTGAACGCCCACTGTCGAGATTGATAGTGTATCCCTGGTAAGTTGAGGAGCTTAATTTCTATGTGGTCAAGCTTACGGAGCCCAAGAATATTACATGCTTGGCATATTTCTGCAACAAGGATTCATTGTTCTACTTATCGCCTATCTTCCTATCTCAATACTATTTGTAAACATGGAACACGTTCTGCTTCTGTTCAAACAAAACCCACAGATTTGTGAAAGGGCTGGAAAATACACATTGGGTTTGTTACCTAGTCTGTTTGCGAACGCCATATTGAATCCTTTGGCCAGGTTCCTGCAAATGCAAAGCATTGTATGGCTAGAGGTCTGCTCTTCTACTATTTTATTGCATTTCACGTCTTAGCGTGTTGGGTAACAAGATACAAGCTAGGATGGGGATTTATTGGTGTAGTTGTATCCACCAGTGTCAGCTTTTGGGTGAATGTTGGGATACTGGTGTTGTATATTGAATTTAGTGGTGTATACAAAAATGCATGGCTCGGATTCTCCAAGAATTGTATTCATGGGATCAAGCACTTTCTCAAACATTCAATCCCTTCTTCTGTTATGGTCTGGTACGGTTTCTTGCTCCACCCTAATTACAATTTATATTTAAGGAATAAAATGATTGTTCATGTTTCCAAAAGTGATGATAAATTACAGTGAAACACAATATTTGAGTTGTATTTGATCTACTCCACTATGCTCATTGGTTTCACATGTCACAACTTTCAAACCAGTAGACAAGATATACCACAACTTCACATCATGTTCAATAATCTTTATCTTCTTTCATCATGAGTAGAAATTCATCTTTAACTCTGGCAACAAAGGAAGAGAAGAAAAACATAATGTAAATGTTCATGCTTTTTTCTATTGGCTTGTCGTTTAGTAATTGAAATGGAATGTTGGCTTGTCGTTTAGTAATTCAAATGGAATGTTTACATATAATGATCTAAACTTTGATTCCACCAAAAAAATTTCAAGGCTTTTGAGAGTTTCACGTTTCAGTCTTTTATAATATAAGCTGAAAATAAATGTAACACTATAAATCTATGTTAATTCATTACTTAATAAGTACTACTTAAAATATTCAGAGTTCCAGAATCTAAACAGAAAATAAATCTAACGTTATAGATCTTTATTGATGTATATACCGTTAAGCTCAATATAAAAAAAATGAATCATTTTTTTTTATTGCAGTTCAGATTATTGGCACTTGGCCATATTGACCCTACTTACAGGTCTATTACCAAAACCAGAGCATGAAATATATGCCTTAAACATTTGGTAAGGGCATGTAAACCAGATGTAAACCAGGTGGAATGACCACTGATACTTGCACACAAATTCACAAAAAATTATTAATAATAGCATATGCCTGGAAAATAAACTGCTACAACTATTATTTTATTATACCCGCATAGCGACAGCTATACGCTGCCATGCAGCCTTGTTATTATTGAAATTTTTTCGGCAGTGTTGATATTTGGGATGTTTTCTATTGTATTTAAATACCTAAGTGTAATTATGATTGGTATCTATGGTCAATGTATATGCCCATAATGATGATGACTACTTTCTATTTATGCTAGAACAATGTAAAATTTTATCTTGTCAAAATTGTGACTATTTTAGTAGTTAATAATTGAGGACATTCCAATAAAATTTTATGTTGTCAAAATTGTGACTATTTTAGTAACTAATAATTGAAGAAATTCCACTTGAATTGGCATCTCTTATTATGGTCAGTAAAATCACACCACTAAACATTAAGGTGAACTCCTATAATAGTCTTGGGAAACCCAAAACAAGAAGAGAAGGATAGGGTTTGCACTCTGGAGATAATAAACTGCAGTAAAGATGTTGAGATGCTGGCAAGAAAAATCATAACTCTTAGTTAGATGGACAAGATATGTGATCAAAACAATTGTATAAGGAAACATGAAATGTTAGAGAATGAGGAAAACCACTGAAATGAAGTCCAATAATTAAAATATGGAGTATATTTCAATAAACAATGGAAATCTACACAACAGTGAACCAAGGAATGATACATAATAGAAGGACCCAATAATAGAATTCTCATTTAAACAAACATGATTGTTGAGAAGTCACATGCATATATGACAAAGTTATCATTATTCATTGTATCCAAAGATGGAGATAGTCATATATTAATTCTAGAATCCATATGGAAAGTAATAGATGAAGTGATTCCAATGAAGAAATGGGTCGTATTCAAAGAATGATTAAGAGGAACAACCTTTCTTAGTATAAAAAACATGAGAAATAAAAAATATTTAACAGATGAAGATAATCATATATTCATTCTAGAATCCCTATGGAAAGTAATAGATGAAGTGATTCCAATGAAGAAATGGTGCATATTCAAAGGAAGATTAAGAGGAGCAACATTTCTTGGTATCGAAAACATGAGAAATAGAAAATATTTAATACATGGAAGAGGTGGTGGATATTTTCTATTTATGTATATGCACATTTAGAAGAGAAACCATTGGCATTTGCACAACTTACAGAAACAAAGCAAATGAAAGGAGAAAGCATGGTTCATTATGACATTCGACTCAATGAATTAATTGGACAAGTTATTTATGGTGTATTCAGAGCACATAACCTAGATTAGTTCAATACAAGGTTGTTAGATACCATCATAGCACATATGATGACCAATAATCAAAAGCATTATAAAGACATGGTATAAGAAACAATTTTGATGGATGAAGAAACGATCAAATACTAAAGGAATAAAAAGAAGGAGAGAGAATAGAAAATTTGGAATATGAACTTAAGCAAATGAATGCTACAAAAATGCATGAACCCAAGGAAAAATAAAATCGAAAAATCAAATAAATCTAGGAAGAAGATGTAGAACCAAGAAAGCTGAACAAATTCAATTTCTATAGAACCCATAACACATCAAAACATTATTTACTACCCTGCCAACCCAAGAAACTAATAAGGACCCTATAGGCCAAGATGTCCGAGAGAAGGTAACAAGAGGCCATTTAGGAACTAGGGATTCAAACAATAACAAGACCAAAATGTATACAAGGTGTAGGAATGGGACAATATAAATGTTCAAACCCTACTAGGTGGAAGATTGGCTTGCAATTGTTACGCCTCTGGCACATTCGGGAATACAATAAACAAGTGGATTTTTAGTATCCTAGGAGTGACCATGGTTTGTTCAAATTGTACAGTAGGAAATCATGAGAACAAGTAATGTCAAATAAAATTAAAAGAGCTCCAAGAAAAGTGTTGCATGGTGATATAGATAGAAAGACAATCACAACAAAAAGAAGCCATGGTTGTCACTAGAATAAGACTGAAATGATACAACAAAAGACAATGATATGTCGAAGATAATATGAACTTCAATTTATAAAAGGAAGTCTATGAAGAGGCCACTCTAGTAATTAGGGACTGAAAAAGGAAGGAGAGATAAAAGTGTAAATGAGAGCAAAGAAGAAGCAACCCAAATAATGAAAAAATAGGGAATTGATTGACCAATTGAAGCAATTAGTTAGTGATGAATCAAAAATGTTGAAAAGAACAAGCATGTGCCCACTCAGTACCTATTACACTAAGGAAATAAACCTTGCAGAAGTTTAGGTGTGTAAAATTCATTCATATTCTCAAAAAAAAAAAAATACATATATCTATACTAGTCATGAAAAACCAATTTGATGATATTATAGTAGAACCCGAACAAAAATCAACTCCATTTCTTTAACATTTTTAAATGAACTAAGAAATTTTTCTTTTAAAAATCAAGGATGAATAATGAAGGAATAATGAATTGTTATAAGAATAGCCAACAATATTACATTCACACCTAAAGATAGGATAAAAATCATAAAAATTGATACATATGATATGATATTAGATATGGGTTACGTTTGAAGTACTACAATTACCTTAAAAAATAGACATTGTACTATTTAGGAGACCATAAACTTAAAAAATAAACATTGTACTATTTAGGAGAACATAAATTTATGCAATGAGAGACACTATATTCTATAATAAAGAAGCCTTGATATTTAGAAAAAAAATCTAAAGAAGATTATTGTCCCATAAAATTGAAAACAAATGCCATAATTAAAAATGAATCAACCACATCAAGGTGACAAGAATATGAAATTCGTAGCACTCTTATGGATAAAGTGTTTAAAAAATTAACTAACTTTTAAGAAAAATAATATTTAAAATATAAACAAAAATATTTATGAATGTAGATTTTCTTCGTATAAACACTTTTAAAAAAAAATCATTTATTTTTTTAACCACTCCAAACAACAACAATAAAATCAAAATTTAGTTTATAAAAAAATCCATTTACTTAAAAAAGATTTTAATTAATGTAAAGCCACTTAATACCTATTGAATGTGATAATTCATTCTCTCATAATCTCACACTCGAGCAAATAATCCTTTCCAAAAAAAATCCATTGAAAAATTATTGGTTGTTGGTCTAAAAAGGCCTACTTAACTCCAATATAAATTATATGGAGATGTAGAATCTGGTGAACAAACACTTTTTTTTTGCAGAAAAAATTTCTCGATTATATTTATAATATAATTTGCTTTATATCGTAGAGTAGTCACTAATCAAACCCTTACACATGGATGCGTGCTAGTGTATGGTTATAATTTGTACCTAGAAAAGAAGCCAATGATCGTAGCCAACACAAAAGTTCCAACAAAAATAAATATACCTCAAAACTGATAGTCTTATCTCATGGAGAAATACAGAGGCAAGAACAAAAAAAAAATTAGTTTTCCAAAACTAATTTATGACTGGATGGAAACCAAAACTTTGAAGAACTAGAAGAAGTTCATAAAGTTGCATACACTTAGGACTTGTGCCTAATCAAATGTGCATACACATATACTTTGGCACTAACAAGGAATACAATGGAATGCACATTGTCATAAACTAGATTATGAGTAATGGATATGATGTTATGCTTAGTTTAATGTATTAATAACATTACTCTACTCTCTTCTTCGTATTATAACAAATTAAATATAATATCTAAAATGTCATAATATATATCTTAAGAGTCAATTGTTAGATAACACTGTA
The DNA here is from genome assembly GCA_009831015.1 of Picea engelmannii. NCBI lineage: Eukaryota > Viridiplantae > Streptophyta > Pinopsida > Pinales > Pinaceae > Picea > Picea engelmannii. The sequence goes on from ML784181.1 coordinate 847,695, forward strand.
TTATAAAAAACAAAAATGTTGAGAAACATTAAATTGTATTGTAAAGTAAAGATTATATATTATATAATGAGGTAAAGATTTTTTTCAAGGATATTAGAAGTAAATATTTTAGGTTAGTCATAGTTTAAATATTTTATGAATTGGGTTTTTTCTAATCACTTAAAATAATGAAAGGGAAACATATATTTTTTATTTAAAATTTGGCAAGAATAATTTCGGATTGTTAAAATTGTAGATATTAATCATTAACATTGCGACATAATGTTGCAGTAAGGGTATTTGAGGGTATTAAAACCATTTTTATATTAAAAATAACAATTTCGATAAAGAATTGATGTCCAAATTTCTATAATGACAAATATAAAAAATCAAAATCTTAAAATGTTTAAACTTTGTTTTTCTTCTTTTTTAATCTAAAGCACAATCATATATTTATATTATATACAAAAAATAGTACATACATCCTTGATGGAGGCCTAACACAAGGGAAACTGGGACCTCCACCAGCTGAAGGAGAGCATAATAGTTCATGGCATAAAGAGTTATCAATCTACTATTCATTAAACAAAAAAAGATTATTGTCCTTACTTCCAGATAGCATGAGAACATTTTAGAGCTAATCAGAGGGAGGCATGAATCTCTCTTCCCCATTCTGGCCTTTTGGTTCCTTAGCATCCAAAGGGTCCTCTTTAGCTTTACTAGTAGGTTGGGGTTCTTGTCCAGGAAAATGGGGTTGGACTATGTTCCTACTTAACCAAGGGAGTTTACATTCGGTGTTGTAGCTTCAATTTCTTCCTCAAGAACCTGAGAAACAATAATTTCAATACTAAAACCAACTTTATAGACCGCAATGACTTTTCCATCCAACAAATCAATTTTATGAAGGATATCCTATTGTTTCAAGTTCCCTTCGTCCATGACTTGGGTGATAAGGGCCTTAATTATCTAGTAGGTTTCAATAATCCAAGAGAATTTTGTATCTCGGGTTCTAGAAAACCTAGGGTCTTGGACCCAATCCTCAAACTCAACTTAGATCTGATCACTAGAGAGTTTTTGTCTTTTTTCCTCGATGTATTCTTCCATTCCCTCCAACTCTACTTTAATTGTCTCAAAGAACCTAGAACAGTAGAAACAAGTTGCAGCTTGGGCTTCCTTTTCCACTCAGGTGGCATACCTATGGTCATCAAGGATAGGGGCCTTAAGGGTGCGGACCCTTGGCTTCCTTTCCCAACCTTTCCCCACCAAAGGACTATTTCCCCTACTCTTGATGGATATGAATGGCTTGGGAGGGATACTAGGCCAAATGAAAAACAGGTTGAAGGTAAAGTCTCATGAATTATCCCTCAGACTTCCTTTGAAAATAATGGCATTCACACAAACTGACTAGCTACCCAAAACCTTTAGCAACAAACTAGGGTCTTTAAATTGAGCCTAGAATGAGATGAATGAAATCCCCATAATCCCACCCTCCACTACTTTGTATCCCCACACCCAGATATAGTAACAGTAAAAGAAAAATACAATAATACCTAAAAAATGGTTTATGCATATCCTTGGCGTACTCATGACAACACGAACCTCTTAAATGCAATCAACATCTCCCTACATGCCCAACTTCCTTCCCATGCAATTGATATCCTTAGATTAATAATCTCCTTCACTGATGAATAACCTATCATCCCACAAACTTGCATGATGTTAAGGATCATTTCACAACCTAGTAATCAAAGTCTCATACACCACATGTAAGAAATGTCATGGCCCCAATGCATAAGGGTGAACTTATTATTTTATATTATATGTAAAGTTAAAATAAAAAAATATTTAACTATTATGATTTTTTCTTTTAACAACTCAAGATAAACATCAAATTCTAACACAAACCAATGCACCCCATTGAATTACCATGATTGTTGTCTTCTTATCATAAGTGTAAGTCTACCGAGAGTTTAACCTAGTGAAGAATCTAAATATTATGTCATTTAAACCCTATAACGTTGTCCACGTGCTCCCAATACAAATTTGTTGATAAAACTCAACACCGCATCTTATTGGTGATAAAAAATATAAAACATGAAGAACCTAAGTCCCTTAATATTACTTACCTCCATTTATTCCACTCAAACCCAATAAAACTATGACCCTTCATTTAGTATTATGCGTTTGCTTAGTGATGGTTGAAACTCAACACCATTATCTATGTAAAATAAAATGGAAGTCCTAATGTTGAAGAGATTCCTTTCTTTGAAATGTTGAAGGGGACTAAACGGAGGAAACTCAATGATATGGTTCAAATTTTATTATTTAAAATTCATTATCACTTTCATTATAAGTTTCTATTTAATTAATTGATATGAATAACTCACAATTAAGCTTGTTAAGCTTGATTTCTAATTAATAACACTCAACCAATCAACTTACATATATAAACTAGCCTCAGAGGAGATGATTTCAAAAATGTTTTGGGTATATTAATCTTATTTCTTTTAGTATAGTATATAATTTTATTTGATTTTTTATATTTAATTTATTATTTAACAAATTTAATCAACCAATCAACTTACATATATAAACTAGCCTCAGAGGAGATGATTTCAAAAATGTTTTGGGTATATTAATCTTATTTCTTTTAGTATAGTATATAATTTTATTTGATTTTTTATATTTAATTTATTATTTAACAAATTTAAATTAGTAATAAAATAATTAGAAAAAGTTTGTTTTTTTTTTTAATTTAATTTAAAAAAAAATTAAAAGTTATGAATAAATTGGTGTTTTTTTATAAGGTTGTTTTGTTTATTAATAAATTTGGTTTATTATTGTATAGGAAATGATCATCTCAATTATATACGACACAATAAAAAAATAAGGTTTTATGTAACAAGGATATTTTAAAATCATAACATATTAGAAATTATTTCAAGATGTCAAATACAAAGTACTTTATTGTTTATTATCATGTTTATTATTTACACATAAACGTGCACATGACATGTGAAATAGAGAGGAGGGGGAAGTTGGGCTAGCTTGGATTTTCATCTTCCAACCAAACAACCATTATGATAGTACATGGTTAACTACCTTTGAGGACACACTCATTAGCATAAACATCTTGCTATGTTAAGACTCTTTAGGATACCATGGACTTTGTACAAGAGATGGAAGAATAAGAAAAGGAAACTAGATCCAACCTTGGTATAATTATTGAGAAGGTAGAATATCACGTGTCTATGTTAACCTTGAATTAAGAACCCACCTCAAAATTTGAGGACAAAAGAAAGAACAAAATTCATTTCAATCCATGTGTACATTTATCAATTTAAAAACCTACTTCTACTTTAGAGAAGCTACCCCAACATAACCTACATGATCATCTTCTTAAATACATGAAGAATGAGGTTAATCTTATGAAAAGGGAAGTGGGTTCCCTAGCAAAACTTCCAATTCCAAGTGGGTTATGATTGTGGAGAGAGTTAGTTAATGGAATGATTCATTTTATCATTGTAGAATACTTCATTTCCTAGATGGGGGGTCATCATTGGACATCGGGCTTGACTGGCAAGAGGCCTCCTCCATGTGTTGGTTGAAAGGACATTTGTGCTAGATGAAAAAAAGTCGCAGGTGGAAAGGGAAGAGATGTAATTGTAATAGTGAGGTCCTCTCCCACACAATGCAATGAACATTTTTTTAAACATTTTTTTAACTCTTATGTTAATGGAATGATTCATTTTATCATTGTAGAATACTTCATTAGTTAAACATGTTAGTTAAACATGTTAGTTATGGAATGATGTTAGTTAAACATTTTTTTAACTCTTATGTTAATGGAATGATTCATTTTATCATTGTAGAATACTTCATTTCCTAGATGGGGGGTCATCATTGGACATCGGGCTTGACTGGCAAGAGGCCTCCTCCATGTGTTGGTTGAAAGGACATTTGTGCTAGATGAAAAAAAGTCGCAGGTGGAAAGGGAAGAGATGTAATTGTAATAGTGAGGTCCTCTCCCACACAATGCAATGAACATACCCCTACTCATTTATGAAGGTTACATGCTCTGCAATGATGGAATATGGAGAGGTTATGGAGGTTAAATGCATTTTCAAGGGGGTTCACCCATTTCAACCTTCGATGATTGTCTTAGCTAGAAGGTCGGCATTGGACTTTGTAGACCTCACTAGTGAGTGGGCTCTGGACGATAAACTTTGGTAGTGGATTTCTCCAAGTGCAAATATGGTTGAGTTCTCCCATTGTGGTCACCATCGCAAGCACAAAATGGAGGAAAGAAAAGAAGAGGAAGACATCCCTAATAGGAAAAAAATACCCCTACGAAGCATGTTGCGGAAATCTATCACCTTCAATTCTTTGCAAAGGTTAGAGTGAAAATGACATCTATTGAAAAAATGGTCTATGTACTAGAACATGGAAAAACTTCTAATGCCTTTAATGACACGGAAATTCAACCATGGCTCTCAGACTCAAACCATACCAAAGAAAGAGATTTCAAGTTACTGGAATTGTATAGCTTATTCATTGAAAACTACTAATCAACAAATCCAAAACATTGAAAACCATGAATTTTGGGATGAAGGGTTCTATGGAATGTTTTATTAATCTAGTTGATGGAATAGTTATTAGTTTGAAGAAGTTTCTTGAAGTGGGTTTCTTTGGTTGAATTGGGAATTCTAAACATGCTTATGAATTAAATTTTGGATATGGACTCGAAAAGATGACAATTTATTCACTCCTAATCTCAATAACCATAGAATCCCTTTGAAGTAAGAGCATAATACACTTCAGAACTTTGCTTTATTGGTGCATTGACGTAAAAGGAATGCATTAAAAGTCCATACAAGAGAGGGAACACATGCTTTCCAAAGAATAGTTCGTTTTTTAAACTAAATTGGAAATATGCACACATTTCTATGAACCGAACATGGCACTTCCAATCACATGGGATGAAGAGAATACTCTAGAAAGAGAAAAAGGATAAAATGCATGCTCTGGACATGGTTGTCTAATCGTTGCTTTTTTCAAATATCCATTATTCTTATTGGTTGAATGGTTCTAAGAAGATTGACCATCTGTGTGTTTTCAACCAATATGCACCATGAATTGTGTTTGATATGGTTCTTAATTAAAGGTTGATTTGATAGGATATTTTTTTCCCATCTCTACATGGGATGGCTACATTGATGGAGAAATGGGCTTGGGCTTTTTATAACTTATTGGGAAATGGAGTAGGCTAACTTGGAAGCAAACAAATTCACTTTTCAAGTAAAAATATAGCCGTGAATTCAACCATATTTTCAGGGGTAGTCTGAGTTTCGTATGGATCAAACTTCCATGCATTTCAAAACTTTACTTTAGGGATTTTAAACCAACCCAAATGTTCAGAAAATCGATTAAAATTCTAGATTGACCGAAAATTTAAAATACAAAATCGAAAGACCTGCGAGAAAAATAACTCGAAAGGAAATATTACTCTCAAGTTAACCCACTCCCTAAAAAACTACTCATACTTTATATATATTCAAAATAAATTAATAGGTGGTATTGGTGCCTCATGAACATGTGAAATGAAGGACCATCAAGCCAACCTCTTTTCCATCTTCACAATATCAAAGCTTTTTAGTGAAATTAATAAGATATCCTTTTAACTATAATGAAGTGCCATGTGATTTAACTATAATGAAGACTTATTCTCTTCATTATAGTTAATGTATACAAAACTAACCCAACCCATAGGAAATTAGTCAAAGTAGAAAATGACGTCATTGGGTAAGTTAGGGACTTAAGGGAAAGGACATACATGTCACCCCGACACTAAGTGGGTGAAGACAAACTCAAATTTAAAATGGTAATTTTTTAATAAGGTGTGTTTTTTTAATTTGATTTTTTTAATTTTAATAATTTAAATTGTTTTAAAATATGTCAATTTAATTATATAAGACAAAATTTTATAAACGAAATTCTTNAATATAATTTAATTTTTTTCAAAATTAAAAAAAAAAAAAAAAAAAACCTTGATCTAATTACTAACTTAATTCATTAAAAAACCATACATTCATATTTGTTGTTGGCAAGGATAACTTCCTTTCCCTAACAACTTTTAAGACTTGGGATTAATCAAATATACACATGTAAACATTGACGTTAATAAGGGATATAACCTAAGGCAATATGATATTGTAGATAATATGAATTTCAACTTACAAAAGGAAGTGTAGGAAGAGAAAGTCTTAGCAATTAGGGATTGAAAAAGGAAGAGACCTTCCTAGCAATTAATTAGGGATTGAAAAAAGAAAAGAGTAAAGAAGAAATAACTAAATAAAAGTAAAAAGAAAAGAGTAAGGAAGAAATAACTTAAATAATGAAAAAATTAATTGATCAAATGAAGTAGTCAGTTATGAATCAACACTATTGAATAGATCAAGGATTTTTCCCACGGCCTTAAGACCTTTTATACTAAAGAGAAAAACCTTGAAGAAGTTTAGGTATGTAAAATGCATTCATAGTCTAAAAAAGAATTATAGATACATGTACTAGCCATGAGAAACTAAATTGACGATATCGCACTAGACCCAAGCGCAAAATTAACTTCATTTCTTCAATATTTTTTAATGAATTAGGGATATCTCTATTTAATGAATTAGGGATATCTCTATTTAAAAAGGAAGAATTGTTATAAGAGTGGCAAACAATGTTACCTACACACCTACATGTAGGATAAAAGTCATCAAAATTGATGCATATGACATTAAAATTTGATGCATATGGCATTAAGATATGGGCTACATTTGAAGTACTATCATTACCTAAAGAAACATACAATGTACTATTTGGGAGATCATGGATTTATGTA
>ML784182.1:0-20418 GCA_009831015.1 Picea engelmannii
ACTTGTAATTTCCTTTTAGAAATGGAGCCCCTTTTATTTTTGACTTGAGATATCCTCCTCCAATAGTCTCTTTGCTTAGCTCTCAAATCTCATTCTTCATTTTCCCCCTTCATTGCAATCTGCTTCCCTCAGAAGAAAAGGGACACTCAGAAAATTATTCAAAAAACAAGTCTTTTATTTTTCGGCAAAGTTAACTTAAACTCCTCTAATGTACATAGGAGGAGTTACCATCAACTCCTCCGATGTACATTGGAGGAGTTCCTCCCAACTCCATTGATAGATGCGATCAAGTTGTTTACAACTCCTCCAATACATCGAAGGAGTTAACATTAACTCCTTCGATGTGTCGGAGGAGTTACCACCAACTCCTTCGACAGAACTAACACGCTTAATGTTAAGTCCTTCGATTTATATCGGAGGACTTCCCATTAATTCCTTCAATGTATATCGAAGGACTTAACCTCACTCCCTCTGATTTAAACGTAACTGTCAACATTTAATGTTGTTTCCCCCCGCTCCGCTTATAAATACACAATTTATTTCATTTTCACCATTTCACCAAAGCACCAAGGTGAAAGGGATAACCCCAAGTTACAGCGTGCCAAGTTCCATAGCGAACATCCTTGACCGATCAAGATTGTTCACATGTCCTTAAACATCCAGGTAAGCACTTGAACCTTTGCTTTTAAAATTTCTATGGTTAGGGTTATAATAGTAGTTTGGAAACACTAGCTCCTTTACTCCAAGGTCGTTGTGGAAGTCTCCTTCCCCCAACTTCTACTATGATCCCCTTCTGAAGACTTTTCCCTCCTACCACCATTGCCTCGTCTGGCCTTGAAATATCGAAGTAATATTTGCAACAAATAGTTTGCGTCCCCAACCTTGAACCTACCATAAGCCTTTTCCCTCCAATATTTTCACCTTGCCCAACAATAATATTGACGTCTACAATGTTGTCTCTCCATGTACATATCGAGAGTGTTGAACATTTGAGTTAAAAGAATCACACATTGGCCTCACGGATTTTCCACGGGGAAATTGTCAACAACTCCTCCACTTCCATAGTCTTCAGGGTCATTACCCTTAACTTCTCCGATCACATCATAGGATTTCACATTAACTCCTCCAATGTGGTCGGAGGAGTTTCCCTCAACCTCTCTGATAAAACATTAGAGACTTTCAAATTAACTATGGCAATCAACATCAAAACACTTGTCATTAACTCCTCTGGTGTACATAGGAGGAGTTGGCATTAACTTGGTTGATAACACATCAAAGCCTTTCAAATTAACTCTCCCAATGACTTGTGGATGCCTTCACATGAACCTCACCGATCAACATCAAATAACTTTCCAACAAATCCTCTGATTTGCATCGAATGAGTTAACTTCAAACCCTTCGATTTCATTTTTTGAGCACAACGTTTAGTCTTTTCCCCTCAAACCTTCCCCATGCTTAGAAAAATTCTTTCTAATTGCATACGATAGTTATAAACTTTATCTCACACTGTATCGAATTGTCACTCTGCAGGTACAAACATGTCTCCCAGGAAGAAAGTGGTCAGCATGACGACCACTGTTGAAGTTTTTGGCAGTGGCAAATAGGTTGAAGATGAACTAAAGGTAGTCAGTCTAGTCTATGATGACACCATGGGTACCCTAGAAAAATAAGGAGAAATGCTCAAACGGGGTTGTTGGATGCATCTTGTCTATGCAGGGGTTATCAAACCCAAGATTTGGGTTCACCGTGACTAACAAAACCCTCAAGACATTGACCCTTTCAGCATCACCTGCTTGCGCAGATGAAGTCTCACCCGAGGTATCTATTGGGGTTGCAAGAACCAGGTTTCTGAAAAAATAAGGGAAAGGGAGGTTGATGCATGAATCATTCTTCCTGATCTTAACTTATGTATGTTCTTGATTATTTCCTAAACTATCACAACCATACATGAACATTACAACATAACCAATTCCAATACTAAATTCATTCCGCAAAGTATATCATCATTCATGAATGCATAAAGACAAGTAGGAATGAAAGACACAATATCCTTTCTAAACTCCTTCTTTATTCATCTTCTTTCTTACTAACTGACTATTACATTCACGATCTTTCCCTAACCTCAATTCTCTTCCATGCACACCTCCTCACACTCACATACACATACCTGTGTGTGTGTGTGTATCTCCCAATCTCGTTACATATGTATACCCCAAAATCTAGGGTTTCAAGCTCTATTCTTATCTTTCCCAAAATAAACCATTACAATGCATGGCATAACCATCTTTAGTTAACTGGCTATTTGTCTTCTTCTACTTATTCTTCTTTATACAACTTTTCAGTTGTCCTTCTATTTCTGGAAGGTTGCACTATCGTTGTTTGTGCTTCCTTTTATCGCTCGCTTGATTTATCCTTTTGTCTTTGCGCTATCTCCATCCTTCGCATCCTTCTGTTCCCTTTCTATATTCTATGTGAATCCTTCCTTCTGCACGATTCCTTCATACTTAGATTTTCCTCAAAATTATATCCAAAACTGCATGTCCGACAACATTCGACTGCTCTAGTGGAACTACATTCGACCAATTAGTTGATTCTGAAAATTATCCAAAAAACTCAAATGAATCGAAGTTGTTCTCATCCTAAAGATAAAATGGGTCTGAACCACATTCCCATCTACAAAGGACATCTTGATACCAAACGACATCAGATCTTCTATGAAAAGTTTTGGGATGCAACCAACATAACAAATGAAGATAAACAAATGGAAAAATTGTGTGAATCCTTGAGGGAAAGAGCATTAACATGGTTCATGAACTACATTGAAAATCAACAAAGAACCAAAGAAGAAATCAAGTTGAGTTTCCCCGCTTTATTCAAGGCACAAGATGTCAAACATCTTGCTGCACAAAATCTGAAAGAGATAAAGTAGAAACTAGGAGAAATAGTAAGAGAAAATGATAAAATATTTAAGGATATGCTCAACCAGATTCCTTATGTGATTGACGAACAACTCTTGGTGCAGTTATACGTTTTTGGATTATTATAGAAAATTGGAGTACCACTACGTATGCACAAAATCCAGTTGTGTGAGGAATTTCTCCAAAAGTCCCAATGCATAGAAACATATGATGACTAATTGTCAACTTCGACACCAACAGAGAAACAACTGGAGGAAAAACTTGAAATGATCCAACAGTCCTTAAATATCATGAATTTCCAAAGAAGTGACATATGGTGTTCCATTTGTTTAAACGAAGGTCACATAGAGGATTATTGAAAATGTAGTGATTCTCATGAAAGGGACCTGATGTTCATCGAGCACAAGAAGAGATTTACTGTGAGATTTTCCAATCATTGAAAAACCACAACACCAGAGAATGCCCTCACAAACAAAGGAATTCCAAGCCCAAATGGTGTGTTATTTGTGAAGAGGGAATCCACTTGACTCAAGAGTATCAAATTAATTGTCAGAACAAAGAAAACATCCACATGGTATATCATACACAAACAACTGACCAGAATGTGGTTCAGGGAAATCAAGGTCAAGGAAACGACTACCAAGGAGGTAATGGCTATCAAGGTAGAGGTGGCTATCAAGGACATCGAGGATAAATAGGAGATTATAATGGTAGATATGGAAGAGGCGGACGAGGTCACAGTCAGGGAAGAACTTATTTCTTTACATGTTGGAAAGATGACCATATCATCCCTGACTTCTCACTCAAAGAAATAACTGACCTTTAGTTTTATAATATATGCGGAGTTGGTGATCACTCCCTAGAAGACTATATAATAATGATAGAAAAATTAATGAATAAGAGGACTGTAAATTCCCTACATATGGTTCCAAAATATGAATTCCTAAACTCAAAACACTGACACATGATCACAAGATCTGGAGTGGGCCAAGAAAATTATGTGTCATGAATCACCAATTTGGCTAGAGAGAAATAAGAATATCTATCTTAATCTCAACAAGGCTAAACGAATAATGTGGGAGGCACTGAATTTCTTCAAGAGTCACGAATATGGCAAATTCACAGATCATGGGAATAGACAACAAAATGAAACAATGATAAAAGTTGTTGTGCTGGAAGAATTTTTTCAACTTCTAAAAGAAAAATAGTCGGTTGGTCAATTGTTGGAACTTTTAAACATTTTAAAAGAATATAAGGATGACCAACGATCTTATAAGGACTTAAGGAAATTTTCACAAGAAAAGATCCATGATGATTATGATCCCCAAGTCAATCTAGAAATCGATGACAACATAGTACACCAATTTGTAGTCAACTTTGGGTCACAAGTTAATATTCTTCCATGAGAAATGTGGATCAAATTGGGAAGACCAGTACTTGTGAGAAAAATGATTTTTTTGAAATTGGTGGATCAAAGGTTCGTAGAACCTATTGGGAATTTAAATAATGTTCAAAATTCTATAACGGGGATCCCTACTTGGGTCAATTTTGAAGTGATTGACCTAGTCGAGGGCATTCCTGCTTATTTAGCATTAGTTAGATGATCGTGGGGAAAAACAATGTAGGCAACTATCTCTTTGGAGAGAGATATAATCAAAATTAAGGGAAATGGCCAGAAAATTGTAATTCCTTTAGATCCAAAAGAAGAAAACCATGGATCGAAGCATGGGATGAGGATGCAGAAGCTAAAAGATATACAATATTATGCAGGAATAAAAATACAATGTGGAGCCCAATGATTTTGGAGAAATTTTACAAGGATCGCCATTGTCGATCAGTCAGAAATCAGATACTAAGTTATATGACTAGAAGATAGAAAACTACGAGTCGGGCACAAGGGAATGTTGTTTTATTGATTCCATACCAATTAATACATTTCGCTCATGTTTCTCAATCAAAGAAATACCCGTTGTATATGAAAAAATATCAAATAGACACTGTCCCTACTACCCACTAATTTAAATTATGGGCCAGTGGATCTAATTATATTTAAAGAAAGAAATTCCTTGTTGGGCCACATCGATGAGGTATCAAAAATGGTTGGAGAGGATGGAAGAATGTAGAGTCTTGTACAATCATTCACTGTCCAGGAAACTCGATGGTGGGAAACACATTCTCCCAGACTACAGACATGGATAACTACCACAACATATTTCATGGAATGGTTTGGAGGAAAAAAACTATCTACGACAGTTACCATACCCAATTTTAAGCCTAAATTTGACCTTGTAGCCCATGTTCATCAATGTGAAAATGAATGGAAAAGGTTTGGCTACATTGATGAAAGAGTGTGGCCACATATGTTCCCAAGCACATTAGATGATATACCTTATAAATTGTATACAATAGAGGAAGCTTAGGGAGAAACATTCTCATGGAGCTCACTTAAAGAAAATTTTATAAATGATTTTGAGTTTATGCTAGAAGAGGCTCAACTGGTTCAATTCATCCAAGAACTTAGAGATTTTATTGAAAAACCAAATACTAAAGAAGTTAACAATAAAGGAAAAGTGAAAGTCGACATCAATTCATCTTCAACTTACAATTTTGTGTTGAGCCACCAACCAAGTCAACCAAATAACCCATCAACTGGACATGAAGAATGTAAGCTCCCCTGGATAGAGCTTTTGATGGAAAATGAACTACCCTCAAGTAACTCAACATGTAAAGACCGCTCTAAAAGTATCCAAGGAGGAAAAAAAGGAAAAACTAGAAAATCCAGATTCCCTCCTCATCTATAATGAAGTCAAATAAGGGGAGTGTAAACTCGATAAGTCAAAACCATCAGAATGGATGGATGTGGAGCTAAAGATTCAATATGTCAATATATCGACTAATGGTAGACCAAAACTAGCTCGAATAGGCAACTATTGGATAGAAAAGAAAAAATAAGAAATAATTGACTTGTTAAGAGAGTATCAGGATGTATTTTCCTGAGATTACAAAGACATAAAAGGACTCATAAAAGAGACGGGGGAGATAAAAATTGACCTCATACAAGGGGCTATGCCCATAAAAAAATGTCCTTACAAATTGGAACATAAGTATAAACCAATTTTTCAGAAGGAAATTGAAGGGATGTTGGCTACCAACATCATCTACCCAATCAAAAAATTTGAGTGGGCCAATCCTATAGTTGTCCAGACAAAGAAGCACAACCCAAATAAATTAAGGATTTGTTTTGACTTCCGAGGACTAAATAAGATGACTATTATAGATCCGTTTCCAACAATGTTCATTGATTAAACAATCAATGAAGTGGAGGGGCATCAGTGCTACTCATTCACTGATGGATTTTTGGGGTACAATCAAGTGCCCATTGCTAAGGAAGATCAAGGAAAAAAAACCTTTGTCTCTGAGTTTGGCTCATTTGCATACAGAGTTATGCCTTTTGGACTAAGAAATGCTCCAATAGTCTTCTCAAGAATTGTGGTGAAGGCATTTCAAGAATACATTTATAAGACCTTGGAAGTATACTTTGATGATTGGACTATTTACAGCCTCCTTAAATATCATATTCAATGGCTCATAATGATGCTTGAATGGTGTCGACATATTCATATTTCCTTAAATATAAAGAAGTGCATATTTTAGACACCTTATGGAATCCTATTGGGCCATGTTGTATGCAAGGATGGAATAAAAGTAGATATGGAAAAATCAAAGTCATTCTCGACTTGAAACCTCTAATAAATAAAAAAACATATAAAAATATTCCTAGGGCATATTGGATACTATATAAAATTTATAAGGAATTATTCCAACATCACTTCTCCCATCGACAAAACACTAAAAAAAGATGTCAAGTTCATATGGAGTTAGGACTGCAATGAGTCTTTCAAAATGTTCAAAAGAAAATTGGTAGAAGCCCCCATTTTGAGGTTCCCTGAATGGGAAAATAAGTTTCATGTTCATGTTGACGAGTCAAAGGTGGCAATTGACGCATTATTGGCTCAAAAAGATGATGAAACAATCAACCATATAAATTCATATGCAAGTCATAATCTCAACAATGTAGAACATAACTATTTTCTCTGAAAAAGTTCTGTCATTATTTATTGGCAAACCCATTTACATTATACACTGAACACCTAGATTTAAAATACTTAGTAAATAAGTCGTTGTGTCAAGGAAGAGTATGTCGATGGCTCTTATTATTCCAAGAATTTGAATTCGACATAATTATTTGACTAGGAAAAAGAAATATTGGACCTGACCACATGTCTCAACTTGAAATAGGAGAACCGACAATGATCAATGATGAGTTACTATATGCTCATATATTTCGAGTCATAGCTGCTCCAATGGAATTTGCAGATATAGTTCATTTTTTAGAAGAGGGAAAGGTACCTGAATAAATTCCAGAGTGATCCAGATTGAATCATTATATTATTTTTCATCTATATCTATGCTTTTAGAGTGGAAAAAATTGGAGGAATCATCTTGTAGGGTCATTTTAGTGGCAGGTGAAAATTGGGGTTTAGAACCTTCCGAGGCCATTTTGAGGACTCAAACAAAATTTTTGGGGGTTAAAACTTTCCCAACACATCTAGGATCCCACGACGCTATTCTACTCATTGATACCTTTCCAACGGTGCAAACTTTGTGTCAATCATAGATCGTATGCAAAAGTTATTCCTCTCGCAAGTTGACCTACCATGTTGACCACCATGGTACATGAGGATGCCATGTCAGCCCCCATTAATCATGCATATGGGGCTAGCCATATATTTAATTTAAATAATATTCTAGAAGGTCCAAAACCCTATCAAAATTGAGGGTTGAGGAAGTAAAAAACCTACCCCTAGATGGCTATAGGGCTATGTTAAATACCGAGCCATAAGGATGAGAAGGGGTTGCATTATTTTGCATTGTATCTTGTTCCATAGTTGAGAAAAACATTTGAGAGTGGTATTCCTAGAGAATAACAGAGGAGGAGATATTTTTTAGCAGCCATACAGGCCACTAGTGGAAGGCAACTCCACGGAGAGTGCCTCTAGCTTTGTACTTGCATCATTTCTACACCAAAGAAAAGAGAGAGCAAAGCAACCTCACCTTCTAGATGGGGTTTCTTCCATATTGAGTTTCTCGGGTCATATCTTGTGTTTATTTGTGGATGGTGTGATCATATTTTATTGTTCTCTATTTTTTTTGCATTTTATCTATTTCATGCATAAGCAGAAAATAAGTAACTAAATATTCTAGAGATCTAAAGGAAAAATAACCTTAATAGTAAACATTTCAGTATTTTATTAGATCTATTGTGACAAACTATTCTAGTGGAATATCCACAACAATTTACAAATCATATTGGTATCAAAATAGGTTTTTCTTTTGGGCGTTTGTCGGAAGTTGCAAGATCTAGGAATCAACTTAAATTGATGTCGTAGAAACCATAGCCATGTCAGGCGAGTCTATTCATAACAACCCTCAAGATCTATCAAAAGAGAGATTTGAGAGGTTGTAAGTGCAATTTGTTGACATTAGTCACAATATTAACCTCCTCATGGTGTCTTTTGTTGGAAATATTACTCACACCTAAGATATTTTTCCTTATTTTCCTATGTTTATTAGTCATTATTGAGGGTATCCTATTTTTTAGGAACCTCTCCTACATTATAGAAGAATATTCTATTCAGTTTAGAGTCAGTTACACTTAGTTATACTAGTGTAAGCCACTCATGCATGGCAACCTTGGTTTTATGACCAACAATTGCATGTGTTTCTCTCACTTCCACAAGTGTGACTCAATTAATTGAAGACTACATGACTAGTTAACTAGGACTAGGTGGAAGTTATCTCTGGTAACTACCTATGTGTGCCCATATCTCACTATACCACCACTATGGCTCATTGGATTCTCTTATAGTGCACATTAGTTGATATATACAAAGTATATCATGTGTAAATTATCATTCATTCATTTGGTTAATACATTTTAGCATCCTTTTCTCTCCAATTTTTTTCTCATCTTCTCTATTTTGAAATATTTGTTTGTTCTTCTGCTAGCTATATCTATTGTGCATGCACTCACCACATTATACATGGTATCAGAGCCTAAGGTCGCTAGGAATAAGGCACACCAACATGTTTTATTTGTAGGTACTGAAGATTGAAGAATGCAGGAAGAATGCAATCTCCATTGTATGTCATGCTAACAACGTACAACTACTTTGAATGGAAAAAAAAGATGGATATTTTGCTCCAAGGTAGAGGATTATATAGGTTAACCATGTCTATGGAAACAAAACACACATAATCCATTGAAAAATTGAAATACCTCAATAGAATGGATGAGGCTTATAGAGCACTTTGCATGCACATATCCCCTGAGTTGTTGTTTCATGCATCTTCCTGCAAAAATCCAAACACGATCTGAACCACCATGGAAGGACTCTTTGGAAAAAATATGAGATGAAAGGCCACATGCTCGAGGTGTAATTACTTGCATTAGATCCGAAAATATTTGAAAACATCCCAGATTTCTTGACAAGGTAAAAGGTTTGTTGTTTCAACTCAAGGCTTGCGGGGTTCATAAATCAAAGGAGTAAAAGTGAATGGTTCTCACCATTTTGTCAAAACTTGGTATGAATTATTCATTTTTTTTTCCACACTTATAGGTTGACTGTTGGATCATCATGGACTATGCCCTCTTTGGAAACCTTCATTGAGGCCCTGATTCAGGAGCAAGACAAACTTATCAAGATGGGTGTAATAAAAAACTCCAAAGTGCATGCACTTTCTACAGATGATGGAAACAATTATCAACATTGGAAATCCAAAAAGAAAGGCAAATAAAAGGTGCATGTAGAACAAAAGAAGGAAGGGTACTCCAAACCCTTCAATGACTCCTCAGGATCCAAAAGTGGAAAAGGGAAGAAATGATAGAAGTATACCTACTACAATTGAGGATTCCATCCATAATCCACATGCATGAACAAGGAAATAGACCTTCTGACTCAAATTCTTCAAAATAACAACCTTGGGGATCAAATTCCCAAGGGTGTCAAGAATAAGCCAGAAGATCATGCTCCCAAAGGTAATTGTCATGCATTAGTTCTTGTTCAATATTCTTTTGATGCTTGGTTCATGGATTCAGGCGCATCCTACCATATGAATACTACACAGGATATCTTATATTCTTTGATTGCATACAATGGTCCTCCTATCCTCATGGGGGATGACTCTCCAAGCGAGGTCGTCGATAAAGGGAGAGTAGAATTATATCATGGAAGTTTTGAGAATGTTCTCCATGTTCCTCAACTTTCCTTGAATCTACTCTCAATGTATCATATTACACACATAGGCTCAAGAAAAAAGGTGGAGTTCACACCAGACTCTGTGTCCATATTCAACATGCAAGACAACTCTAGGATTGTTTTCGAGGAGGTAAATCATCAATCTCGGTTATACACTTTTTCTAAGTTTATTGAACTTGATTCCTCTGTAATACTTATGCATGTTGATGACAGTAGTAGACTATGGAACGTGATCACCTGAAAATGCATTCTTATGACAATAGTAGGCTATGGAACGAGAGGTTTTTTCACCTAAAATTCATGTGCATGCAACAACTTAGAAAGAAAGGGATGGTCACCAGATTACCTGATATCCACTTTTCCAAAGGGGTTTGTGAAGTATATGTCCTTGTAAAGCACCCTAAAGAGAAGTTCGAGAAGGGGAAGGATCACAGGGCCTCTTATCCATTAGATATATTTCACAGTTGATCCAGGTGGATATTGATGGCCATCCACCTATTCCAACCGGCTCATTTTGGTAGTTTTGTTTCTAGTTTTTGGGTCGCAAACATCCCGGATCGTTTTGAGGACCTAAAAAACGGTTTTAGGGATCACCAAAATTATATTGTATACAGAGTTAGAGTCTGATGGGAACATGTGCAGTCCTCGAATATACCTTTCCAACAAGCTATCGTGCAACCCAAACATAGATCGTATGCCAAAGTTACGCCCCTTGTAAGTTGATACACCAAACTACCCAAAACGGGGTCCACAAAATTGTTGGCTTTTCATCTTCCGAGGTTAGGGTTTTGGATTTTCTTTATGTTAAAAAGGCCTTTAGAGCCTCATTGTAACTCATATTCTTGTGAATGTGTGTAGCAGATGTTGACGTCAAGGGGCTAGAGAGTCCCCAACACCAACATTTCAACCTTCCATGGTGCTAGGCGAGAAGAGATGTGAATGTCACCCTAAGCTTAAAGCCACAAACAAGAAGACATATTGAAATCCAGGCTAAATATCCTCTAACCTACAGTCCAAGTGTGATTCCTTTCACCTTGTATTTTACTTTTTAACAATATTTGATTTTTATGCGATTTATAATTTTATTTCTTTTATGTGAGAATTTATACATTTGAAATAACAAAATTAAATCTACTAAAGAAAACACAAACAATAAAATTAAAAAAAAGAAAAGTCTTTTGTTTTGTATTTGTTTTAGCAAAAAGTAACTAAAGAAAAACTTAATGAAAAGGTAAAGGGAAGTTAGTGCTAAAGGGGTTAGTTAAAAGAGGAATTTGTTAAACAATAAACTAATTCATCAACTACCAAAATTATTTATAACAACATAATGATTAGACATTTTATTTTCCTTTAAGTTAAAACAAGGTAAGTCACAAAAGAAACTAAACAAATGGATAAAGAAAGATACAAAAATTATACCAACAATAAAATAACACGAGAGGAGCTTATGTACATCATGTTGCAAAGTCATAGTTCATTATTTCTTTTGAATGCATTTTCCTTTTTTATTTTTAATTTAAAGTGTTGGATTAATAGAGATGGAGAAAGACAAGATTTGACATAAAACAAATAAGAAACAAATTTAAAGTGTAAGGATTTTGATCTTGAATTATAATTTCTCCTCATACAATTTATGGAGTTCTGGAATTTAAAAATCGTTGCGTATATTTGGGCCAGGTATTTAGTCTTTAGCCATTCTAGAACAAGGTTACAATAGAAAGACCAAGAGAGAAAGAAATAAAAGAGTTGAGCCAAAGTGGAATGGAGAGATGGTGGTGATAAAACAAGGCAATGACCTACATATCATAAACTGATTAGCGCTGAAATTAAATCAATCTTAAATACAACAAACTGACAAGAAATCATTTCACCTTATATAAAACCAACAAATCTCATCCTCGCTTCATCCATTCACTACTTTGCAAGACCCCCTATTGTCGACAATCTTGTCAATCCCTGCTGAAAGAGAGGATGGATGATACATTTAAAAGAAAAACCTCACTACTCCCAGCATACCTCTGTCAGAGTTTTCTCCTAAAAATCTCCTCCTTTCTTTGTTGTTTGTTGCTTTTTTTTATATCTTTAGATGGACCGTTTAGATAGCTAGGGAGGTTTTTGGTTCAACGAACTGAAGTGAACCACTTGAACTTCCTTCACATATTTTATTTAATAAAATAATATTTGTTACAAAATCTACCTATCCATCTCTTATTATGTGTCAAATGAATATGATGGAGGGAGATATGATACTATAAGGTTTCCAGACAATATCGGTTTACTGGGAAGGATTTTGGAAAGTATGTAATCGACAATCCATACAAAAATTCCATAATCTGTAGCACCTAACAAAAATTCTGGAGGCCGTCATAAAAATGTTACAACACTACTTAATAGAGCATTTTCTGACCATGAAAAAAGTCTACTACTTTCATAAAGTCTTCATTGTCGACTAAAGAAATGAACCTTTGACATCGTGATGGAGTACACCATGACATTGAACAATCTCTTTGAAGTAATTGTGACATATAATGTTTTACCTGTGACTGAGTGAAACCCATTTTTTCTTAGCAAGCCATTATCATACTATTTTTGTGATTGAATGCTCTCTGTTGTAGAATGTCTCTGTATGCTTGAAAAATGAATTTGCATACTGTAATAAATGGTGCCAAGTACGGTGGTAAAAATGATTCTGATCTCAGTCATAGCATTAGGAATAATTATTCCATTAGTATATACAATTTGAGATAATTGAACAAACCAGTGAAACGACCCTTTGAGCCTCATCCTCTATTTTCAAATGTGTATACAAGATCATAACGTTTTTTTGCAAGAAAATGACTTCCATGAGAAATGCGTGGACCATATACAGATCGATAATATTCAGTTTGGTAGAAATTGTAGAATATGCAGGTTGAAGGAATGCAACAAGAGCTTGTGCGTCCTTGGCTTTCGAGGTTAACATTTTCTCTTAGGTCTCTCAACTTCTGGCCTCAATTTTATTATCTGTATTCAATGTGTCTACTAGATTTTGATTTAATACCAAAACAATGGAATTTTTGTTGTTGTTGGAGATACTATTCCTGATGAAATTAATGGAACCAAGGATGTATGATCAACAACTAGCATTGTTACAATTAACCATTTTTATGTTTCACATAATTTCATGACCATCTTTTGGATGTGGTCACCAAGCCATTACATAATATTTTGTAATCACAGGCTTACTCTAAATACAATCAATTGTTGCAAAAAAAAAACTTCACCCTCTTCAGAAGGTATCTTCGAAAATGCTCCTATGTGATGCTTGGATGTGGATTATTGAAATATTTCCTCAAGCCCGAGCTATGAATCAATCTTTAAACACCCGAACATAGGAAGAAGAAGGGTAAATTTTTCATGGATCCATAATTTAAGTTTCTAGTAAGTTTGTCAGTTCTTCGCAAGCTTCACCACAAGTCTCTTAAATTAATTAAACCCTAGAGGAGGGAGTTTATAAATATGAGCTTGCTGGATTGTCAAGGATAACAAAGTTCCTTCTGTATTTATTTCCATTGATATTGACATCTTCAAGCTATAATAAATATTTTTCCTTTATTTGAAGCCTAATTTTTAATACAATATAAATGGGATTAATTATTGTATGGAATAGTTTGGTATTATGTCTCCTCCTTCATATTCCGGTTGACAAAAGACACACTGCTCAGAGTTTCTTGAACTTGGACTTTTGTGTCATCGATGAGAATAATGCACGGAGCGAGAAAAAGGGTCATGTTTATAAATAAGTCAAGGGTGATGTTTAGAAGGTTATTTCTCTTTTCATAATTTCTCCAACAGGGAAAAGATCACCTTCTCACTCCTTAAGGCTCTCCCCCATGTCAAACATTGGTGGGAAAATTACTGGGAGAAAAGTTCCACTGAGGATTCTGGAATATATGGGGTCGAACCCACTTTGGATTTTTTTGTGGAAGCAGTCAAGGAACAATATTACCCTGTTGGAAACTATGAAGACCAGTACATGAGATGGACCATGCTGCGTCAAGAGAAGGGCTGAGCAATGTTGGAGTTCACCAATACCTTTCATACCTTGCGCACCAAGCTGGGTATCAAATAATTCTAGTGACATTTGGTTCTGAAATATCGTGGGGCTTTACACAGATACGTCTAAACTGAAATGGATTTTTTGGACATCTCATCACTTGGTGTTTCTTATTGATATGTTGTTAAAATTGAGTAGAAATTTAAGCACCAGAAAAAATGGGATTTTGGGTCTTCAAATCCGCAACAAAAAAAATATGATAAAGAGAACCCTAACAAATAGCCTCCCAAAAACCAGTCCAAGCCATAGGAAAATAAGGGTCATGAGAAGACAAAGGACACTGGAAAATGGTGTGATTTCCACAAAATCCCCTGGCACAACACCGATGAATGTCTCTCAAAAATGAATTCAAGATCAAAGACAAGGAGATGAACCCTGATTCAGAATCTGATTCAGAAAATACTGGTAGAAGATAGATCATTGACACAGACCCCACTGCTATTTTCGCGACCGCAACAATTGAACCAGAAGAACCAACAGATCATGAAGAAGGGGAGCACATTTTTCATTCATAGATGTGGGTGAAAGGGACATCACTACATTTTATTGTTGATATTAGAAGCTAGAAGAACCTTATCTCAGCAGAGGTCGTCAAACAGTTGGGGTTGTCGACAACACCACACCTGCAACCATACAACATCGGGTTGCTTCGCTAGGGATGGGATATCCATGTTAGCCAACAATGTTGATTGTCATACAACATCCATCCCTTCAAGGATGAGGTATTATGTGATGTTTCCCCATTGGATGTCTGTGATGTTCTCTTGGGCCAACCATATATGTGGAAGCACCATGCTATTTATGAGTCTCGACCCCACAGTGTCATTGTTACTCTAGGGGTCATCTCTACAAGATACCAGAGGTAATTCTGACTATTGTCTCACCTAAACAATGTTGCATGGTAGTATCTCATACTACAAAATTCAGCTTCTTCACAATTTGTTTAAAAGGTGAACAAAAGGACACTGCAACCACTAGAGCCTCAACCCAAGCACCTTCTATCCAACAAAAGTAGGTTGACAAGGTTGCATCAAAGTGAAATGATTCCTTCTGCACACAGTAATCTCATATAGTTCGACTGGTTGAACAAACTTATCCCCTCCAACAATAGGTTCATGACAACCTTCAACAAACTAAGCAACACAACTTCTCCAACAAGGCAAGCAGCTCACCAAGATACAAATTCAACAATCACTTTCCCCTATCCCCTGAGAACTCAACGCAATGGAGACCATTACTTCCCAAAGAGGGAGGATTGATCCAGGTGGATATCAGTGGCTATCCACCTATTCCAACTGACTCATTTTGGCAGTTTCAAATTGGTAGTTTGGTTTCTAGTTTTAGGATCCCAAACTTCCGGGGCCATTTTGAGGCCCTAATTTTTTTTTTTAG
Organism: Picea engelmannii; assembly: GCA_009831015.1. Taxonomy (NCBI): domain Eukaryota; kingdom Viridiplantae; phylum Streptophyta; class Pinopsida; order Pinales; family Pinaceae; genus Picea; species Picea engelmannii. Next base: position 15,726 of record ML784182.1, read on the forward strand.
GGCTCACCACATTAAAAGTGTGGATGAAGTCAAAGTATAATGGAAACACATCTATTCCTTGGATAGAAATTTCCAATGATCTATCATGCACCCAAACAAATATCATATGCCAAAGTTACGCCCCCGGGAAGTTGATACACCAAACTACCCAAAACAGGGTCCACAAAACTGTTGGCTTTTCATCTTCCGGGGTTAGTGTTTTGGATTTTATTTATGTTAAAAAGTACTTTAGAGCATCATTGTAACTCATATTCTTGTGAATGCAAGTATCTAACACATCTCTTCTCAGAGATAAACTGGCACCATTCTAACGAGTCTTTCACTCTGTATTTTTACAGTCTTTGTACATTTTCGCTCATTAATAGAAAATTGTGTATTATTGTAACTCTGTGTTTATGGTTGCATCTATGATACATTTCTGTTATATTATTGGATATCCGAAATATATATGTACATTTTTTATTATATCTCTGCTCTCATTTCATGCTGAAAATAATCTGGATCAACAGTGATCTCATGGATCCATTCTTGTATCCATCCATCAACAAGGAAAGGTACGTGCTCACATTTTTGGATGATTAGTCACAATATACTTGGGTATTTTTTCTCAGGCAGAAGTTCGAGGTATTTTATCATATCAAAGAGTTCAAATCACTTATTGATACTCAATTAGGGATAAATATCAAATCCCTATGTACAAATAATGGGGGGTGTACGTAAATAGAGATGTTCAGAATATTTGTCTTGAGGTTGGGATACAGTTGTAGCACACAATACTCTGCAATAGAATGGGGTTGTTGAGAGAAAAAAAAAATCTCTCAAAGAGATATCCACTTGCATGTTGTGTTAGCACCAGAAGTCACCTTTGGATTGCGTTAGAGGTAAGCCTGATACCCATCATTTTCTATGTCACAGTAAATAGTTTAAAGGGTGGTATAATGGATGCAGTCTCAATATTGTATTTCTTTAACTCAGAATCCTGGACCATGCAATGCACAGGTAAGTGAGGTCCTAATCTAAATTCAGTCAGTAAGTTGCAGCAAAAGGTGAGTAGGGAGAAGAACTAGTGAGGAGATGTAAGGGCATGTTATGGAAATTAGGTCTTCTGATCGCCTAAGGAAGAAAAGCTTCAAGAATGATATCCTCTTGGACCCAAAGCTTCAAACACTAAGATATGTCTAAATGACACAGCTACAACAACATGATGATCAAACCTACATCACAATGCTACTGTAACAACCCGACTGGATCCTCCAATTCTAAGCTACTCAGTATAAGAGGGGGGAAAAGATAACACGGGAAACTGATTAAAACTGGTGAAAATATTGTAGTGATCAAACCTACATCAAAACAACATCAAAAACCTCAACTGGATCCTCCAATTTCGAGTGTCTTAACACAACATTTACAAAGAGATGGAAAGAAGCTGACTTTCATTAAACAAGAAGTCTCAAATACAAATACATAACCAGAGGAACCAGTGCTTCATCAAAAATTTACAATACGGGAGCCTAGCTCAACCATCCACCCCCCAAAAATATGAAAATGACTCCTATATACCCAGAGCCCAAAAACCAAGAGATGTGCTTGAGACTTTTCTTTTAAGGATTTATGTCTGCATGCTTCCTGGCAGACTGCACATGTAGTTTTCTATAAAAAAACGGGCCCTGTTAGAAGCAACCGTGTTTCAGCAAGGTTCTACAATTGATTTGACCCGCTTACAATCCTTTCTGGATTTTCCATTTATGGTGGAAACGATGTTCAACCATCCCCCACCAATCTCAATAACTTCTTCATTGGAATCCATAAGACCCAAGTCAATTCTGCCACTGCAGGACGTGGCAGCCTCAACATTCGCCATCTGGATCTGAGCTGGATGCTTACAGAGAAGCCTAATGGTAGATGTGGCTGCTGACAAAGTGATGGGCGCACTCAACATGGAGTAGTGGACGAGAGATGTCCAGGTGGACAAATTGTAGATGGACGAGGAGATTGAGCATAGTGTGGGGGTCACACAAGCGAAAGCTGAGGTGTAATGGGATGGAGGCGATGTAGAGAGAGGTGGAACAACTGGCAGGATATGAGAAAGGGACAGGTACTAGTGGGACAGTGAGTAGAAGACAGATGGAAGGAGTGGAAGTCATGAGGGGTGGCCACTTGTTGGCCCGGTATAGGACACTATATGCACATGCGCATATTAAGGCTGCAAAAAGCGGTTTGAAATTTCCTCGCTTTTGGGCCCGATGTGTGTCTCTGGCTAACACGTAGTGTTATAAAAACATGACCATGGAGAAATAAAATAAAACAAATGCGGAAAAAAAAACATAGAAGATACACAATACAATAGAGACACAGATTTACGTGGTTCACCCAGTGTGGGCTACGTCCACCAGAGAAATTGCTAGGTCCTTCCTTTATTATTATCCAACAAATGAAGGGATACAACCTACAACAAATCCGTTGTAACTTCCTCTTCTTTCTCTCACAACCTCCTATCTCAGAATGCAATATTCACCATCAACCATAGCCGCAATACATTTCACTCATAAAAGAAGGTTGGCTTCTAGGGCAAAAAACCCTAACATAATCTCTACTGTTAGATTTATGACCTTATAATGAACAGTCCAGATTTACAATGAAATTACAATATGCATTTACAAGGAAATTTTTCCTTTGTGGGCTTCGCCCCCGAACCCCCACTGGGGGCCTGCTTGCCCCTAAACTCCCTAGCCGAGGGGATAGGCCCCCCATACCCCACGTAGATTTGCATGCATCTTATCACATCACGCCAAAAAGTCACATCACACCTCCGACTTAGGATATAAGCCGGTTTGTGAGTTTTTTCCCGGTTTCTTTAATCATTTCTCCAAGGGGTCAACTTCTTAGGAAAACACCTCTCCTTTGCAAATAAATGTGATAACATTAGGATCCATGGGGGATGGCTTACTCCCTATGAGATGACAAGAATTCTTCTGTAGTTTCAGTGCCTTGTTGTTGGGCTATGGATTCACCTACAAGAATGATAAATAAAAAGAAAAACAATATTTACAAAAACATGAGAGCCACTTGTGGCTCAAATAAAGAACTTTTTGAGAAAATTCCCATTTACAGGGCCACTGAAAACTTGATCTCCCTCCAAAGTCTGCAACCTGTAGGTGTTATTTTGACCTATCTCAGAGATTTTGAAGGGCTTGATCCACTTGGCTTCAAATTTGCTATGATTTACTTTGTCATATCTGGGTGCATCCCATTTAAGCACGAGATCTCCCAGTTGGAAAACCTCTTTTCTCACCTTTTCATCAAAGGCTTGCTTGATTCTCTATTGATGCTTGTGAGCTCTGGCCCTCACCTATTCTCTAGTCTGTTAGACTTCTACCAGCTGCAGAATCCTTCTGATCATATCATTAGGCTCTTCTTGGCAGTCTTGGAAGAATTTTTCTACAGGCAGGGCAAGGTGAGAAGGAAAAACTGCTTTAGTCCCATAGACAAGTTGGAAAGGGGAGAGACCTAGGGATCTCTTCGTTGTCACTCGATCAACCCATAGAGAAAACTTAAGCTTTGAATCCCATGCTTTCTTATTTTCCTCTAGCGGTCTTTTGATGATCTTTATCAGTATTTTTTTAGAGGACTCTGTTAGTCCATTTCCTTGGGGGTAGTAGGGGGTAGAGTGGATCAATGAAATTCTGAACTGTTCACAGAATTTGACCAATGGCTCGACCTTGAAGGATGCAGTGTTGTCAGTGATGATTCTTCTTGGACAACCAAACCTTGCCATAAAATATTCAATGAAATCAATTATCACTTTGTGAGAAGCACTCCTTGTGGGAATAACTTCTATCCACTTGTTGAAATAATCTGTTGCAGTTAAGATCCACCTATGTTGACCACTTGAAGCAAGGTGAATTTCTCCAATAAAGTCTAGGCCCCACTGCCAAAAGGGTCCTGAAGCTACCACAGGTTTTAATGGCAGAGACTTCAGCTCCTTTTTCCTAGTGAATTTCTGACATTTGATGCAAGCCCTGATTTTCGCACAGACATCAGTGAATAGAGTAGGTTAGAAGTACCCAACCCTGAGAAATGTATAGGCTGTGGTTCTCTAGAAATGATATCCCCCAGATAGGCTTTCATGAAAGTTGAACATAATATTTTGGGCCTCCTGTGGGTCTAAGAATCTCAGAAGCACACCTAGAGGGTCTTTCCAATACGATACCTGGTCAATAAGGCAATATCTAATTTCTTTGAGCTTTAAAGATCTTGCCTTGCTTTTTCTCATACCATCAGGGGGTCTTATTTCTTGCAGAAAATATATAATATCTTTATACTAGGTGAATTCTGCCAATGGAGGGCTGCCCTGAAGATTTTTATTAGTGAACTCATCTTGCTGACCTTTTGAGAAGGTGTTGATGAATTTTACCCCCAAATCTCTGCAATTAGATTCAACCAACAATTTGACTAAATCTTGGCCTTTAACTAGATTGGTGGGTTTTATTTCCAGATCAAACTCAAGGATTTTGGCAATCCACTTGCTCCCTCTTCCATCTATGTCAGGCTGTGTTAAGCCCTAATATTGGCTCATTACCACTTAATTGGGGCATATTAGATTAGTAATGTTATTTTATTTATGTCGGCTTTAGGCCATTAGTTGTAATTTAGATTAGTAATGTTATTTTATTTATGTCAGCTTTAGGCCATT
>ML784182.1:20518-48903 GCA_009831015.1 Picea engelmannii
CCAGTAAACCGATATTGTCTGGAAACCTTATAGTATCATATCTCCCTCCATCATATTCATTTGACACATAATAAGAGATGGATAGGTAGATTTTGTAACAAATATTATTTTATTAAATAAAATATGTGAAGGAAGTTCAAGTGGTTCACTTCAGTTCGTTGAACCAAAAACCTCCCTAGCTATCTAAACGGTCCATCTAAAGATATAAAAAAAAGCAACAAACAACAAAGAAAGGAGGAGATTTTTAGGAGAAAACTCTGACAGAGGTATGCTGGGAGTAGTGAGGTTTTTCTTTTAAATGTATCATCCATCCTCTCTTTCAGCAGGGATTGACAAGATTGTCGACAATAGGGGGTCTTGCAAAGTAGTGAATGGATGAAGCGAGGATGAGATTTGTTGGTTTTATATAAGGTGAAATGATTTCTTGTCAGTTTGTTGTATTTAAGATTGATTTAATTTCAGCGCTAATCAGTTTATGATATGTAGGTCATTGCCTTGTTTTATCACCACCATCTCTCCATTCCACTTTGGCTCAACTCTTTTATTTCTTTCTCTCTTGGTCTTTCTATTGTAACCTTGTTCTAGAATGGCTAAAGACTAAATACCTGGCCCAAATATACGCAACGATTTTTAAATTCCAGAACTCCATAAATTGTATGAGGAGAAATTATAATTCAAGATCAAAATCCTTACACTTTAAATTTGTTTCTTATTTGTTTTATGTCAAATCTTGTCTTTCTCCATCTCTATTAATCCAACACTTTAAATTAAAAATAAAAAAGGAAAATGCATTCAAAAGAAATAATGAACTATGACTTTGCAACATGATGTACATAAGCTCCTCTCGTGTTATTTTATTGTTGGTATAATTTTTGTATCTTTCTTTATCCATTTGTTTAGTTTCTTTTGTGACTTACCTTGTTTTAACTTAAAGGAAAATAAAATGTCTAATCATTATGTTGTTATAAATAATTTTGGTAGTTGATGAATTAGTTTATTGTTTAACAAATTCCTCTTTTAACTAACCCCTTTAGCACTAACTTCCCTTTACCTTTTCATTAAGTTTTTCTTTAGTTACTTTTTGCTAAAACAAATACAAAACAAAAGACTTTTCTTTTTTTTAATTTTATTGTTTGTGTTTTCTTTAGTAGATTTAATTTTGTTATTTCAAATGTATAAATTCTCACATAAAAGAAATAAAATTATAAATCGCATAAAAATCAAATATTGTTAAAAAGTAAAATACAAGGTGAAAGGAATCACACTTGGACTGTAGGTTAGAGGATATTTAGCCTGGATTTCAATATGTCTTCTTGTTTGTGGCTTTAAGCTTAGGGTGACATTCACATCTCTTCTCGCCTAGCACCATGGAAGGTTGAAATGTTGGTGTTGGGGACTCTCTAGCCCCTTGACGTCAACATCTGCTACACACATTCACAAGAATATGAGTTACAATGAGGCTCTAAAGGCCTTTTTAACATAAAGAAAATCCAAAACCCTAACCTCGGAAGATGAAAAGCCAACAATTTTGTGGACCCCGTTTTGGGTAGTTTGGTGTATCAACTTACAAGGGGCGTAACTTTGGCATACGATCTATGTTTGGGTTGCACGATAGCTTGTTGGAAAGGTATATTCGAGGACTGCACATGTTCCCATCAGACTCTAACTCTGTATACAATATAATTTTGGTGATCCCTAAAACCGTTTTTTAGGTCCTCAAAACGATCCGGGATGTTTGCGACCCAAAAACTAGAAACAAAACTACCAAAATGAGCCGGTTGGAATAGGTGGATGGCCATCAATATCCACCTGGATCAACTGTGAAATATATCTAATGGATAAGAGGCCCTGTGATCCTTCCCCTTCTCGAACTTCTCTTTAGGGTGCTTTACAAGGACATATACTTCACAAACCCCTTTGGAAAAGTGGATATCAGGTAATCTGGTGACCATCCCTTTCTTTCTAAGTTGTTGCATGCACATGAATTTTAGGTGAAAAAACCTCTCGTTCCATAGCCTACTATTGTCATAAGAATGCATTTTCAGGTGATCACGTTCCATAGTCTACTACTGTCATCAACATGCATAAGTATTACAGAGGAATCAAGTTCAATAAACTTAGAAAAAGTGTATAACCGAGATTGATGATTTACCTCCTCGAAAACAATCCTAGAGTTGTCTTGCATGTTGAATATGGACACAGAGTCTGGTGTGAACTCCACCTTTTTTCTTGAGCCTATGTGTGTAATATGATACATTGAGAGTAGATTCAAGGAAAGTTGAGGAACATGGAGAACATTCTCAAAACTTCCATGATATAATTCTACTCTCCCTTTATCGACGACCTCGCTTGGAGAGTCATCCCCCATGAGGATAGGAGGACCATTGTATGCAATCAAAGAATATAAGATATCCTGTGTAGTATTCATATGGTAGGATGCGCCTGAATCCATGAACCAAGCATCAAAAGAATATTGAACAAGAACTAATGCATGACAATTACCTTTGGGAGCATGATCTTCTGGCTTATTCTTGACACCCTTGGGAATTTGATCCCCAAGGTTGTTATTTTGAAGAATTTGAGTCAGAAGGTCTATTTCCTTGTTCATGCATGTGGATTATGGATGGAATCCTCAATTGTAGTAGGTATACTTCTATCATTTCTTCCCTTTTCCACTTTTGGATCCTGAGGAGTCATTGAAGGGTTTGGAGTACCCTTCCTTCTTTTGTTCTACATGCACCTTTTATTTGCCTTTCTTTTTGGATTTCCAATGTTGATAATTGTTTCCATCATCTGTAGAAAGTGCATGCACTTTGGAGTTTTTTATTACACCCATCTTGATAAGTTTGTCTTGCTCCTGAATCAGGGCCTCAATGAAGGTTTCCAAAGAGGGCATAGTCCATGATGATCCAACAGTCAACCTATAAGTGTGGAAAAAAAAATGAATAATTCATACCAAGTTTTGACAAAATGGTGAGAACCATTCACTTTTACTCCTTTGATTTATGAACCCCGCAAGCCTTGAGTTGAAACAACAAACCTTTTACCTTGTCAAGAAATCTGGGATGTTTTCAAATATTTTCGGATCTAATGCAAGTAATTACACCTCGAGCATGTGGCCTTTCATCTCATATTTTTTCCAAAGAGTCCTTCCATGGTGGTTCAGATCGTGTTTGGATTTTTGCAGGAAGATGCATGAAACAACAACTCAGGGGATATGTGCATGCAAAGTGCTCTATAAGCCTCATCCATTCTATTGAGGTATTTCAATTTTTCAATGGATTATGTGTGTTTTGTTTCCATAGACATGGTTAACCTATATAATCCTCTACCTTGGAGCAAAATATCCATCTTTTTTTTCCATTCAAAGTAGTTGTACGTTGTTAGCATGACATACAATGGAGATTGCATTCTTCCTGCATTCTTCAATCTTCAGTACCTACAAATAAAACATGTTGGTGTGCCTTATTCCTAGCGACCTTAGGCTCTGATACCATGTATAATGTGGTGAGTGCATGCACAATAGATATAGCTAGCAGAAGAACAAACAAATATTTCAAAATAGAGAAGATGAGAAAAAAATTGGAGAGAAAAGGATGCTAAAATGTATTAACCAAATGAATGAATGATAATTTACACATGATATACTTTGTATATATCAACTAATGTGCACTATAAGAGAATCCAATGAGCCATAGTGGTGGTATAGTGAGATATGGGCACACATAGGTAGTTACCAGAGATAACTTCCACCTAGTCCTAGTTAACTAGTCATGTAGTCTTCAATTAATTGAGTCACACTTGTGGAAGTGAGAGAAACACATGCAATTGTTGGTCATAAAACCAAGGTTGCCATGCATGAGTGGCTTACACTAGTATAACTAAGTGTAACTGACTCTAAACTGAATAGAATATTCTTCTATAATGTAGGAGAGGTTCCTAAAAAATAGGATACCCTCAATAATGACTAATAAACATAGGAAAATAAGGAAAAATATCTTAGGTGTGAGTAATATTTCCAACAAAAGACACCATGAGGAGGTTAATATTGTGACTAATGTCAACAAATTGCACTTACAACCTCTCAAATCTCTCTTTTGATAGATCTTGAGGGTTGTTATGAATAGACTCGCCTGACATGGCTATGGTTTCTACGACATCAATTTAAGTTGATTCCTAGATCTTGCAACTTCCGACAAACGCCCAAAAGAAAAACCTATTTTGATACCAATATGATTTGTAAATTGTTGTGGATATTCCACTAGAATAGTTTGTCACAATAGATCTAATAAAATACTGAAATGTTTACTATTAAGGTTATTTTTCCTTTAGATCTCTAGAATATTTAGTTACTTATTTTCTGCTTATGCATGAAATAGATAAAATGCAAAAAAAATAGAGAACAATAAAATATGATCACACCATCCACAAATAAACACAAGATATGACCCGAGAAACTCAATATGGAAGAAACCCCATCTAGAAGGTGAGGTTGCTTTGCTCTCTCTTTTCTTTGGTGTAGAAATGATGCAAGTACAAAGCTAGAGGCACTCTCCGTGGAGTTGCCTTCCACTAGTGGCCTGTATGGCTGCTAAAAAATATCTCCTCCTCTGTTATTCTCTAGGAATACCACTCTCAAATGTTTTTCTCAACTATGGAACAAGATACAATGCAAAATAATGCAACCCCTTCTCATCCTTATGGCTCGGTATTTAACATAGCCCTATAGCCATCTAGGGGTAGGTTTTTTACTTCCTCAACCCTCAATTTTGATAGGGTTTTGGACCTTCTAGAATATTATTTAAATTAAATATATGGCTAGCCCCATATGCATGATTAATGGGGGCTGACATGGCATCCTCATGTACCATGGTGGTCAACATGGTAGGTCAACTTGCGAGAGGAATAACTTTTGCATACGATCTATGATTGACACAAAGTTTGCACCGTTGGAAAGGTATCAATGAGTAGAATAGCGTCGTGGGATCCTAGATGTGTTGGGAAAGTTTTAACCCCCAAAAATTTTGTTTGAGTCCTCAAAATGGCCTCGGAAGGTTCTAAACCCCAATTTTCACCTGCCACTAAAATGACCCTACAAGATGATTCCTCCAATTTTTTCCACTCTAAAAGCATAGATATAGATGAAAAATAATATAATGATTCAATCTGGATCACTCTGGAATTTATTCAGGTACCTTTCCCTCTTCTAAAAAATGAACTATATCTGCAAATTCCATTGGAGCAGCTATGACTCGAAATATATGAGCATATAGTAACTCATCATTGATCATTGTCGGTTCTCCTATTTCAAGTTGAGACATGTGGTCAGGTCCAATATTTCTTTTTCCTAGTCAAATAATTATGTCGAATTCAAATTCTTGGAATAATAAGAGCCATCGACATACTCTTCCTTGACACAACGACTTATTTACTAAGTATTTTAAATCTAGGTGTTCAGTGTATAATGTAAATGGGTTTGCCAATAAATAATGACAGAACTTTTTCAGAGAAAATAGTTATGTTCTACATTGTTGAGATTATGACTTGCATATGAATTTATATGGTTGATTGTTTCATCATCTTTTTGAGCCAATAATGCGTCAATTGCCACCTTTGACTCGTCAACATGAACATGAAACTTATTTTCCCATTCAGGGAACCTCAAAATGGGGGCTTCTACCAATTTTCTTTTGAACATTTTGAAAGACTCATTGCAGTCCTAACTCCATATGAACTTGACATCTTTTTTTAGTGTTTTGTCGATGGGAGAAGTGATGTTGGAATAATTCCTTATAAATTTTATATAGTATCCAATATGCCCTAGGAATATTTTTATATGTTTTTTTATTTATTAGAGGTTTCAAGTCGAGAATGACTTTGATTTTTCCATATCTACTTTTATTCCATCCTTGCATACAACATGGCCCAATAGGATTCCATAAGGTGTCTAAAATATGCACTTCTTTATATTTAAGGAAATATGAATATGTCGACACCATTCAAGCATCATTATGAGCCATTGAATATGATATTTAAGGAGGCTGTAAATAGTCCAATCATCAAAGTATACTTCCAAGGTCTTATAAATGTATTCTTGAAATGCCTTCACCACAATTCTTGAGAAGACTATTGGAGCATTTCTTAGTCCAAAAGGCATAACTCTGTATGCAAATGAGCCAAACTCAGAGACAAAGGTTTTTTTTCCTTGATCTTCCTTAGCAATGGGCACTTGATTGTACCCCAAAAATCCATCAGTGAATGAGTAGCACTGATGCCCCTCCACTTCATTGATTGTTTAATCAATGAACATTGTTGGAAACGGATCTATAATAGTCATCTTATTTAGTCCTCGGAAGTCAAAACAAATCCTTAATTTATTTGGGTTGTGCTTCTTTGTCTGGACAACTATAGGATTGGCCCACTCAAATTTTTTGATTGGGTAGATGATGTTGGTAGCCAACATCCCTTCAATTTCCTTCTGAAAAATTGGTTTATACTTATGTTCCAATTTGTAAGGACATTTTTTTATGGGCATAGCCCCTTGTATGAGGTCAATTTTTATCTCCCCCGTCTCTTTTATGAGTCCTTTTATGTCTTTGTAATCTCAGGAAAATACATCCTGATACTCTCTTAACAAGTCAATTATTTCTTATTTTTTCTTTTCTATCCAATAGTTGCCTATTCGAGCTAGTTTTGGTCTACCATTAGTCGATATATTGACATATTGAATCTTTAGCTCCACATCCATCCATTCTGATGGTTTTGACTTATCGAGTTTACACTCCCCTTATTTGACTTCATTATAGATGAGGAGGGAATCTGGATTTTCTAGTTTTTCCTTTTTTTCCTCCTTGGATACTTTTAGAGCGGTCTTTACATGTTGAGTTACTTGAGGGTAGTTCATTTTCCATCAAAAGCTCTATCCAGGGGAGCTTACATTCTTCATGTCCAGTTGATGGGTTATTTGGTTGACTTGGTTGGTGGCTCAACACAAAATTGTAAGTTGAAGATGAATTGATGTCGACTTTCACTTTTCCTTTATTGTTAACTTCTTTAGTATTTGGTTTTTCAATAAAATCTCTAAGTTCTTGGATGAATTGAACCAGTTGAGCCTCTTCTAGCATAAACTCAAAATCATTTATAAAATTTTCTTTAAGTGAGCTCCATGAGAATGTTTCTCCCTAAGCTTCCTCTATTGTATACAATTTATAAGGTATATCATCTAATGTGCTTGGGAACATATGTGGCCACACTCTTTCATCAATGTAGCCAAACCTTTTCCATTCATTTTCACATTGATGAACATGGGCTACAAGGTCAAATTTAGGCTTAAAATTGGGTATGGTAACTGTCGTAGATAGTTTTTTTCCTCCAAACCATTCCATGAAATATGTTGTGGTAGTTATCCATGTCTGTAGTCTGGGAGAATGTGTTTCCCACCATCGAGTTTCCTGGACAGTGAATGATTGTACAAGACTCTACATTCTTCCATCCTCTCCAACCATTTTTGATACCTCATCGATGTGGCCCAACAAGGAATTTCTTTCTTTAAATATAATTAGATCCACTGGCCCATAATTTAAATTAGTGGGTAGTAGGGACAGTGTCTATTTGATATTTTTTCATATACAACGGGTATTTCTTTGATTGAGAAACATGAGCGAAATGTATTAATTGGTATGGAATCAATAAAACAACATTCCCTTGTGCCCGACTCGTAGTTTTCTATCTTCTAGTCATATAACTTAGTATCTGATTTCTGACTGATCGACAATGGCGATCCTTGTAAAATTTCTCCAAAATCATTGGGCTCCACATTGTATTTTTATTCCTGCATAATATTGTATATCTTTTAGCTTCTGCATCCTCATCCCATGCTTCGATCCATGGTTTTCTTCTTTTGGATCTAAAGGAATTACAATTTTCTGGCCATTTCCCTTAATTTTGATTATATCTCTCTCCAAAGAGATAGTTGCCTACATTGTTTTTCCCCACGATCATCTAACTAATGCTAAATAAGCAGGAATGCCCTCGACTAGGTCAATCACTTCAAAATTGACCCAAGTAGGGATCCCCGTTATAGAATTTTGAACATTATTTAAATTCCCAATAGGTTCTACGAACCTTTGATCCACCAATTTCAAAAAAATCATTTTTCTCACAAGTACTGGTCTTCCCAATTTGATCCACATTTCTCATGGAAGAATATTAACTTGTGACCCAAAGTTGACTACAAATTGGTGTACTATGTTGTCATCGATTTCTAGATTGACTTGGGGATCATAATCATCATGGATCTTTTCTTGTGAAAATTTCCTTAAGTCCTTATAAGATCGTTGGTCATCCTTATATTCTTTTAAAATGTTTAAAAGTTCCAACAATTGACCAACCGACTATTTTTCTTTTAGAAGTTGAAAAAATTCTTCCAGCACAACAACTTTTATCATTGTTTCATTTTGTTGTCTATTCCCATGATCTGTGAATTTGCCATATTCGTGACTCTTGAAGAAATTCAGTGCCTCCCACATTATTCGTTTAGCCTTGTTGAGATTAAGATAGATATTCTTATTTCTCTCTAGCCAAATTGGTGATTCATGACACATAATTTTCTTGGCCCACTCCAGATCTTGTGATCATGTGTCAGTGTTTTGAGTTTAGGAATTCATATTTTGGAACCATATGTAGGGAATTTACAGTCCTCTTATTCATTAATTTTTCTATCATTATTATATAGTCTTCTAGGGAGTGATCACCAACTCCGCATATATTATAAAACTAAAGGTCAGTTATTTCTTTGAGTGAGAAGTCAGGGATGATATGGTCATCTTTCCAACATGTAAAGAAATAAGTTCTTCCCTGACTGTGACCTCGTCCGCCTCTTCCATATCTACCATTATAATCTCCTATTTATCCTCGATGTCCTTGATAGCCACCTCTACCTTGATAGCCATTACCTCCTTGGTAGTCGTTTCCTTGACCTTGATTTCCCTGAACCACATTCTGGTCAGTTGTTTGTGTATGATATACCATGTGGATGTTTTCTTTGTTCTGACAATTAATTTGATACTCTTGAGTCAAGTGGATTCCCTCTTCACAAATAACACACCATTTGGGCTTGGAATTCCTTTGTTTGTGAGGGCATTCTCTGGTGTTGTGGTTTTTCAATGATTGGAAAATCTCACAGTAAATCTCTTCTTGTGCTCGATGAACATCAGGTCCCTTTCATGAGAATCACTACATTTTCAATAATCCTCTATGTGACCTTCGTTTAAACAAATGGAACACCATATGTCACTTCTTTGGAAATTCATGATATTTAAGGACTGTTGGATCATTTCAAGTTTTTCCTCCAGTTGTTTCTCTGTTGGTGTCGAAGTTGACAATTAGTCATCATATGTTTCTATGCATTGGGACTTTTGGAGAAATTCCTCACACAACTGGATTTTGTGCATACGTAGTGGTACTCCAATTTTCTATAATAATCCAAAAACGTATAACTGCACCAAGAGTTGTTCGTCAATCACATAAGGAATCTGGTTGAGCATATCCTTAAATATTTTATCATTTTCTCTTACTATTTCTCCTAGTTTCTACTTTATCTCTTTCAGATTTTGTGCAGCAAGATGTTTGACATCTTGTGCCTTGAATAAAGCGGGGAAACTCAACTTGATTTCTTCTTTGGTTCTTTGTTGATTTTCAATGTAGTTCATGAACCATGTTAATGCTCTTTCCCTCAAGGATTCACACAATTTTTCCATTTGTTTATCTTCATTTGTTATGTTGGTTGCATCCCAAAACTTTTCATAGAAGATCTGATGTCGTTTGGTATCAAGATGTCCTTTGTAGATGGGAATGTGGTTCAGACCCATTTTATCTTTAGGATGAGAACAACTTCGATTCATTTGAGTTTTTTGGATAATTTTCAGAATCAACTAATTGGTCGAATGTAGTTCCACTAGAGCAGTCGAATGTTGTCGGACATGCAGTTTTGGATATAATTTTGAGGAAAATCTAAGTATGAAGGAATCGTGCAGAAGGAAGGATTCACATAGAATATAGAAAGGGAACAGAAGGATGCGAAGGATGGAGATAGCGCAAAGACAAAAGGATAAATCAAGCGAGCGATAAAAGGAAGCACAAACAACGATAGTGCAACCTTCCAGAAATAGAAGGACAACTGAAAAGTTGTATAAAGAAGAATAAGTAGAAGAAGACAAATAGCCAGTTAACTAAAGATGGTTATGCCATGCATTGTAATGGTTTATTTTGGGAAAGATAAGAATAGAGCTTGAAACCCTAGATTTTGGGGTATACATATGTAACGAGATTGGGAGATACACACACACACACAGGTATGTGTATGTGAGTGTGAGGAGGTGTGCATGGAAGAGAATTGAGGTTAGGGAAAGATCGTGAATGTAATAGTCAGTTAGTAAGAAAGAAGATGAATAAAGAAGGAGTTTAGAAAGGATATTGTGTCTTTCATTCCTACTTGTCTTTATGCATTCATGAATGATGATATACTTTGCGGAATGAATTTAGTATTGGAATTGGTTATGTTGTAATGTTCATGTATGGTTGTGATAGTTTAGGAAATAATCAAGAACATACATAAGTTAAGATCAGGAAGAATGATTCATGCATCAACCTCCCTTTCCCTTATTTTTTCAGAAACCTGGTTCTTGCAACCCCAATAGATACCTCGGGTGAGACTTCATCTGCGCAAGCAGGTGATGCTGAAAGGGTCAATGTCTTGAGGGTTTTGTTAGTCACGGTGAACCCAAATCTTGGGTTTGATAACCCCTGCATAGACAAGATGCATCCAACAACCCCGTTTGAGCATTTCTCCTTATTTTTCTAGGGTACCCATGGTGTCATCATAGACTAGACTGACTACCTTTAGTTCATCTTCAACCTATTTGCCACTGCCAAAAACTTCAACAGTGGTCGTCATGCTGACCACTTTCTTCCTGGGAGACATGTTTGTACCTGCAGAGTGACAATTCGATACAGTGTGAGATAAAGTTTATAACTATCGTATGCAATTAGAAAGAATTTTTCTAAGCATGGGGAAGGTTTGAGGGGAAAAGACTAAACGTTGTGCTCAAAAAATGAAATCGAAGGGTTTGAAGTTAACTCATTCGATGCAAATCAGAGGATTTGTTGGAAAGTTATTTGATGTTGATCGGTGAGGTTCATGTGAAGGCATCCACAAGTCATTGGGAGAGTTAATTTGAAAGGCTTTGATGTGTTATCAACCAAGTTAATGCCAACTCCTCCTATGTACACCAGAGGAGTTAATGACAAGTGTTTTGATGTTGATTGCCATAGTTAATTTGAAAGTCTCTAATGTTTTATCAGAGAGGTTGAGGGAAACTCCTCCGACCACATTGGAGGAGTTAATGTGAAATCCTATGATGTGATCGGAGAAGTTAAGGGTAATGACCCTGAAGACTATGGAAGTGGAGGAGTTGTTGACAATTTCCCCGTGGAAAATCCGTGAGGCCAATGTGTGATTCTTTTAACTCAAATGTTCAACACTCTCGATATGTACATGGAGAGACAACATTGTAGACGTCAATATTATTGTTGGGCAAGGTGAAAATATTGGAGGGAAAAGGCTTATGGTAGGTTCAAGGTTGGGGACGCAAACTATTTGTTGCAAATATTACTTCGATATTTCAAGGCCAGACGAGGCAATGGTGGTAGGAGGGAAAAGTCTTCAGAAGGGGATCATAGTAGAAGTTGGGGGAAGGAGACTTCCACAACGACCTTGGAGTAAAGGAGCTAGTGTTTCCAAACTACTATTATAACCCTAACCATAGAAATTTTAAAAGCAAAGGTTCAAGTGCTTACCTGGATGTTTAAGGACATGTGAACAATCTTGATCGGTCAAGGATGTTCGCTATGGAACTTGGCACGCTGTAACTTGGGGTTATCCCTTTCACCTTGGTGCTTTGGTGAAATGGTGAAAATGAAATAAATTGTGTATTTATAAGCGGAGCGGGGGGAAACAACATTAAATGTTGACAGTTACGTTTAAATCAGAGGGAGTGAGGTTAAGTCCTTCGATATACATTGAAGGAATTAATGGGAAGTCCTCCGATATAAATCGAAGGACTTAACATTAAGCGTGTTAGTTCTGTCGAAGGAGTTGGTGGTAACTCCTCCGACACATCGAAGGAGTTAATGTTAACTCCTTCGATGTATTGGAGGAGTTGTAAACAACTTGATCGCATCTATCAATGGAGTTGGGAGGAACTCCTCCAATGTACATCGGAGGAGTTGATGGTAACTCCTCCTATGTACATTAGAGGAGTTTAAGTTAACTTTGCCGAAAAATAAAAGACTTGTTTTTTGAATAATTTTCTGAGTGTCCCTTTTCTTCTGAGGGAAGCAGATTGCAATGAAGGGGGAAAATGAAGAATGAGATTTGAGAGCTAAGCAAAGAGACTATTGGAGGAGGATATCTCAAGTCAAAAATAAAAGGGGCTCCATTTCTAAAAGGAAATTACAAGTAAAATATAAGAGAAATGGAGGGTTGTAGTGCCTGGCACAACAGGTCCATAGCATTCATTAAATACAATTGCCATCATATTTAGGCATGGCTTAGAGCATATTGTTCTTCAGTGGTTTTGTTCTTAAACAATGAGAAAAGCGAGGACACTTTCAAACTAAACCCAAAGGAATTGATGTAGATAGCCTTGGTTTTCTCCCCAAGGAGAATGCACCCCCAATAATTCCTAGTCTCTCATCAATAATGCCCAACATCTAGGAGCAGAGTCTCTCTCTTTGCTAGCTATTTCAGTTAGTAGTTAACGTAGGTGCATCTTTCTAGTTTTTGAGCCACGTGTAGGGGTTATTTACTATTTTTTCTCAACCACTGCGTTGTGTTGTGGACCCATTGTGCTCCTTTATAAACACCATTTGACCAATGCAATAGACAATGTATCCTACCTTAATCTTTCATACTTTTTTTCTCACATTCTCTATGTTTCTAGGTTGCTTCTTGGCTCTTCTCACTACTAGCCCTTTTCTTTCTAGGTCAGATTTAAGGATTTGTTTATTATATTATTTTCCAATGTGAAGGTGTTGGAACCTCACCTCATATTTATATCCAAATTTAATATGAGGATATATCCATAGAGATTTTGGCTCATTTAAAAAAGACTCAATAATTCAAATTTTTAAAACACTGAATGTGGAAATTATCTTATGTGGAAATTATCTTTGTGAAAATTCAACATAGATTATTTGTTTGGAACCTTGCAAAAGTACAAAGTTTGGTACCCATAACCTTAAAAAATGTAAAATTTTGGAGCAAAGATTCTCTTACTTCAATATTGAGAACATGAAATTTTTTGAAGGTATAATTCTTTTTTATTTTTCAAGCATTTTTTATCATTATCATAAATAAATTTGTAAGAAGTGAGTTAATGAGTGGACAAACTCAACTTTCATTGTGAATTTATTTTTTTCCATGAAGACAAAGGCTTTGCCTTGATCTACTTATTTTTTTCAAAGTTTCCCTTAATCTACTTTTTCTTTTTTCAAAATGATAACTAGAGAAACAAATTATTTTTAAATGGGCTAAAAAGGTAAAATTCCTATTAAATATAGGAAACATTTAACCAAAAATAAATTAAATGTAACTTATTCCAATTCATAATTACATTAAGTAAATTAATTATAAATGAAATTATTTTTCTCAGTTGAGGGATATAATTTCCAATAGAAAACGTTCAGCTTTTTATTCACAATTGATCTCCAGAAAACTCAAACAATAGTGTACCTACATGTTGAGATTAGAAATGTACATATATATCTTTGTTACTAGACATGATCAACCTAGTTTTAACCTAGTTTTAGAAATTTATGACCAGGGTAGGAATTTCAAAACTGAAAAGCGTGTCTGAAAGAATTTTTAACTGGATTTGATGCCCATTAAAGAATTTGGATCGGTTAGTGAAAATTAACGACAAACATTTTTCTATTGTAAACACTTTCTGTTGGGAACTATGATTTGACAAAGCTCTTTAAATGTGTAGGAAACTATTTTTTCCTGGTTATACAATTCAGTCAGATATTTTTTTATTAAAATTTTGACAATCTTTGTTGTGTGAGCAATTTTTTTTGTAACAGGGTCATCTGCAGTCAACTCAAAGGGACACATCCAGTCAAACAGGATGCTACGTGCCTAACCCCGACCAACCCAGAATATTGGCAGTTGGAGATCATAAGAAACATTATTATTATTAAAAGATTGTTTTATATATAGAACATGGTTCATATTTGAAATTATTATCATTAATATATATATATATATATAACATGAACCATGTTTGAAATTTCAATCAAAAAATTATAAATTTATGATTTAACAAAATTATTTTTTTTTACGGTGTTGTCTAGCTATTCTACGAAATGGCTTTTTTGCCTGATTCCGACGATATAAATTTATACGAATATTTATTTTTTGTTTTTCAAAATCTATTTCTGAATGCAGAAATGGATTTAGCATGCTGAAAAACTCGTGAGGTACTCGGATTATATAGAAATAATCACTCAAATCTACGAATCTAATATTTGTTTGCCAAATTTCAGACAAATATCCCTGGAAAAAATTATCCTTTCGTAGAACGTTTAACCTATGACTTGTTTTACAAGACGAACTTAACCATAACTTATGTAGCACATTTTTCTTTCCTAAATTCTGAATATTTCTTATCTATCCTAATTACACCGAAGGCGTTCTCTAGGGGAGGTTCTCCTCGACATTTTGTCATTTGTCTGCAGCTTATTAAACAATGCCACGTGCCCACATGAATCAAACATTGTTCGCATCCTATTAACAATCATATAAAAATGCCATGTGTGGGAAGATGATAACCATCTGGCCTCTTGCTCTTCTGGAAAGAGTCAGCCACTTGCTAAGATGGTAGCACCGTTATCCTGCCTCCAACCACCATGGAATGCAGAGTCTCTACCTTTTCTTGGTCCGTCAAGCACTACTTTGCACACATAATCTGCACCCGAGCCATTGAGTCTTGCCGAGGAAAATGATGCAATTTTAATGGAGAAAAGGTTGTTTCAGCTCTATCGAGCCTGCAATGTCGTTTTGACAATTTTGCTACCTTTGCTGGTAGACATAGAATACACATTGGTTCAACCTGCCATTTCTATAGATGCTACTCCTTCAAACAACTTGGAGATAGTTTCTGAGATTAGTGTTTTTGTAGTTGAAGATGCCCAAACCACTCTACCTTCATCCATGTTACCCTTGCTCATGTTGTTACCTATGCCTTTTATCCAGGTGGCTTCTATGCTTATTTTGCTAATCCTATGCTTTGGCGCCTCTTATGCTCTCACCTCTGAAAATATCATTTCAATTTTGGACGAAAATACCATAGAAAAGAGAGGCATCACGGAAAATTTTAGATGGAAATCTGACAAATTGTTTTGTTGGATTAAATCACTGGGATGAGATACCTATTTCTGCAGATAAACACAATAGTGGAAGTTTACAAGCTATCCTTAAATCTGCAGATTGTGAGGTCTATTTCTACTAATTTTTTGGCTTGCAGTTTGTGGGGTCTATTTGTACTTATTTTCTGGCTTGTAGTTTGTGGGGAAATGGTGCAGTAAAGAAGAGGAAGTTACAACAGGTTTGTTGTAGGTTGTATCCCTTCATTTGCTCTACAATAATAAAGGAATGACCTAGGAATTTCTCTGGTGGACGTAGCCCACACTGGGTGAACCACGTAAATCTGTGTCTCTATTGTATTGTGTATCTTATGTGTTTTGTTTCTGCACTTGTTTTATTTTATTGCTCCACAGTCATGTTTTTCTAACACTACATGTTAGCCAGAGACACACATCGGGCCCAAAAGTGAGGAAATTTCAAACCGCTTTTTGCAGCCCTGATATGCGCATGTGTATATAGTGTCCTATCCCGAGCCAACAAGTGGCCACCCCTCATGGCTTCTGCTCCTTCCATATGTCTTCTACTCACTGTCCCACTAGTACCTGTCCCTTTCTCATATCCAGCCACTTGTTCCACCTCTCTCTACATCGACTCCATCCCATTACACCTCAGCTTCCACTTGTGTGACCCCCACACTATGCTCAGTCTCCTCGTCCATCCACAATTGTCCACCTGGACATCTCTCATCCACTACTCCATGCTGAGTGCACCCATCACTTTGTCAGCAGCCACATCTTCCATTAGGCTTCCCCGTAAGCATCCAGCTCAGATCCAGATGGCGAATGCTGAGGCTGCCACGTCCTGCAGTGGCAGAATTGACTTGGGTCTTATGGATTCCAATGAAGCAGTTATTGAGATTGGTGGGGGATGGTTGAACATTGTTTCCACAATAAATGGAAAATCCAGAAAGGACTGTAAGCGGGTCAACTCAACTGTAGAACCTTGCTGAAACACGGTTGCATCTGACAAGGCCCGTTTCTGATAGAAAACTGCATGTGCAGTTTGCCAGGAAGGATGCAGACGTAAAGCCTTAAAAGAAAAGTCTCAAGCACGTCTCTTGGTTTTTGGGCTCTGGGTATATAGGAGTCATTTTCATATTTTGGGGGGGTGGATGGTTGAGCTAGGCTCCCGTATTGTAAATTTTTGATGAAGCACTGGTTCCTCTGGTTATGTATTTGTATTTGAGACTTCTTGTTTAATGAAAGTCAGCTTCTTTCCATCTCTTTGTAAATGTTGTGTTAAGACACTCGAAATTGGAGGATCCAACCGAGGTTTTTGATGTTGTTTTGATGTAGGTTTGATCACTGTAATATTTTCACCAATTTTAATCAGTTTCCCGTGTTATCTTTTCCCCCCTCTTATACTGAGTACCTCAGAACTGGAGGATCCATTCGGGATGTTACAATAGCATTGTGATGTAGGTTTGATCATCGTGTTGTTGTAGCTGTGTCATTTAGACATATCTTAGTGTCTGAAGCTTTGGGTCCAAGAGGATATCGTTCTTGAAGCTTTTCTTCCTTAGGCGACCGGAAGACCTAATTTCCATAACATGCCCTTACATCTCCTCACCAGTTCTTCTCCCTACTCACCTTTTACTACAACTTACTGACTGAATTTAGATCAAGACCTCACTTACCTGTGCATTGCATGGTCCAGGATTCTAAGTTAAAGCAATACAATATTGAGATTACATCCATTATACCACCCTTTAAACTATTTACTGTGACATACAAAATGATGGGTATCAGGCTTACCTCTGACGCAATCCAGAGGTGACTTCTGGTGCTAACACAGCATGCAAGTGGATATCTCTTTGAGAGATATTTTTTTTTTCTCTCAACAACCCCATTCTGTTGCGGAGTATTGTGTGCTACAACTGTATCCCAATCTCAAGACAAATATTCTGAACATATCTGTTTACATACACCCCCCATTATTTGTACATAGGGATTTGATATTTATCCCTAATTGAGTCTCAATAAGTGATTTGAACTCTTTGATATGATCAAATACCTTGAACTTCTACCTGAGAAAAAATACCCAAGTATAATGTGACTAATCATCCAAAAATGTGAGCACATACCTTTCCTTGTTGATGGATGGATACAAGAATGGACCCATGAGATCACTGTTGATCCAGATTATTTTCAGCATGAAATGAGAGCAGAGATATAATAAAAAATGTAAAGATATATTTCGGATATCCAATAATATAACAGAAATGTATCATAGATGCAACCATAAACACAGAGTTACAGTAATACACAATTTTCTATTAATAAGCAAAAATGTACAAACTCTGTAAAAATACATAGTGAAAGACTCGTTAGAATGGTGGCAGTTTATCTCTGAGAAGAGATGTGTTCAATACTTGCATTCACAAGAATATGAGTTACAATGAGGCTCTAAAGTACTTTTTAACATAAATAAAATCCAAAACACTAACCCTGGAAGATGAAAAGCCAACAGTTTTGTGGACCCCGTTTTGGGTAGTTTGGTGTATCAACTTCCCAGGGGCATAACTTTGGCATACGATATCTGTTTGGGTGCATGATAGATCATTGGAAATTTCTATCCAAAGAATACATGTGTTTCCATTATACTTTGACTTCATCCATACTTTTAATGTGGTGAGCCCTAAAAAAAAAATTAGGGCCTCAAAATGGCCTCAGAAGTTTGGGATCCTAAAACTAGAAACCAAATTGCCAATTTGAAAATGCCAAAATGAGTCAGTTGGAATAGGTGGATAGCCACTGATATCCACCTGGATCAATCCTCCCTCTTTGGGAAGTAATGGTCTCCATTGCATTGAGTTCTCAGGGGATAGGGGAAAGTGATTGTTGAATTTGTATCTTGGTGAGCTGCTTGCCTTGTTGGAGAAGTTGTGTTGCTTAGTTTGTTGAAGGTTGTCATGAACCTATTGTTGGAGGGGCTGAGTTTGTTCAACCAGTCGAACTACATGAAATTACTGTGTGCAGAAGGAATCATTTCACTTTGATGCAACCTTGTCGACCTACTTTTGTTGGATAGAAGGTGATTGGGTTGAGGCTCTAGTGGTTGCAGTGTCCTTTTGTTCACCTTTTGAACAGATTGTGAAGAAGCTGAATTTTGTAGTATGTGATACTACCATGCGACATTGTTTAGGTGGGACAATAGTCGGAATTACCTCTGGTATCTTGTAGAGATGACGCCCAGAGTAACAATGACACTGTGGGGTCGAGACTCATAAATAGCATGGCGCTTCCACATATATGGTTGGCCCAAGAGAACATCACAAACATCCAGTGGGGAAACATCACATAATACCTCGTCCTTGAAGGGTTGGATGTTGTATGACAATCGACATTGTTGGCTAACATGGATATCTCATCCTTAGCGAAGAAACCAGATGTTGTATGGTTGTAGGTGTGGTGTTGTCGACAACCCCAACTGTTTAACGACCTTTGCTGAGATGAGGTTCTTCTGGCTTCCGATATCAACAATAAAATGTAGCAATGTCCCTTTCACCCACATTTATGAATGAAAAATGTGCTCCCCCTCTTCATGATCTATTGGTTCTTTTGGTTGAATTGTTGCGGTCGTGAAAATAGCAGTGGGGTCTGCATAAATGATCTGTCTTCTACCAGTATTTTCTGAATCAGATTCTAAATTAGGGTTCATCTCCTTGTCTTTGATCTCGAATTCATTTTTGAGAGACATTCATCGGTGTTGTGCCAAGGGATTTTGTGGAAATCACACCATTTTCTAGTGTCCTTTGTCTTCTCGTGACCCTTATTTTCCTGTGGCTTGGACTGGTTTTTGGGAGGCTATTTGTTAGGTTTCTCTTTATCATATTTTTTTTGTTGCAGATTTGAAGACCCGAAATCCCATTTTTTCTGGTGCTTAAATTTCTACTCGGTTTTAACAACATATCGATAAGAAACACCTAGTGATGAGACGTCTAGAAAATCCATTTCAGTTTAGACGTGTCTGTGTAAAGCCCCGCGATATTTCAGAACCAAATGTCACTCGGATTATTTGATACCCAGCTTGGTGCACAAGGTATGAAAGGTATTGGTGAACTCCAACATTGCTCGGCCCTTCTCTTGACACAGCATGGTCCATCTCATGTATTGGTCTTCATAGTTTCCAACAGGGTAATATTGTTCCTTGACTGCTTCCACAAAAAAATCCAAAGTGGGTTCGACCCCATATATTCCAGAATCCTCGGTGGAACTTTTCTCCCAGTAAGTTTCTCACCAATGTTTGACATGGGGGAGATCCTTAAGGAGTGTGAAGGTGATCTTTTCCCTGTTGGAGAAATTATGAACAAAGAAATAACCTTCTAGCAGATTCAAACATTTTTCTAGGGCATCCACATCTATCTGTCCTTCAAATATGGGAGTATCAAAATTAACTTGTACCTTGAAAGGAGAGGTTCCTCCAAAGTGGTTTCTTGATGAAGATGTGTTTGCTTCTATCAACAAGCATTGAAGGATGTGGGAAAAATTCTCCATCATTTCATCCCTTTATCGCTTGAGAGCTTGATCAAGCAACGTATGAATAGAATGTTCTGCTCTATAGTTTTTATTTTCTTCTATCAAGCAACGTATGAATAGAATTGTCTGCTCTAATCTTTCACATGACTTATGTAGCACATTTTTCTTTCCTAAATTTCGAATATTTCTTATCTATCCTAATTACGATGAAGGCGTTCTCTACGAGGAGGTTCTCCTCGACATTTTGTCATTTGTTCGCAGCTTATTAAACAACGCCATGTGCCCACATGAATCAAACATTGTTCCCAGCCTATTAACAATCATATAAAAATGCCATGTGTGGGAAGATGATAACCATCTGGCCTCTTGCTCTTCTGGAAAGAGTCAGCCACTTGCTAAGATGGTAGCACCGTTATCCTGCCTCCAACCACCATGGAATGCAGAGTCTCTACCTTTTCTTGGTCCGTCAAGCACTACTTTGCACACATAATCTGCACCCGAGCCATTGAGTCTTGCCGAGGAAAATGATGCAATTTTAATGGAGCAAAGGTTGTTTCATCTCTGTCGAGCCTGCAATGTCGTTTCGACAATTTTGCTACCTTTGTTGGTAGACATAGAATACACATTGGTTCAACCTGCCATTTCTATAGATGTTACTCCTTCAAACAACTTGGAGATAGTTTCTGAGATTAGTGTTTTTGTAGTTGAAGATGCCCAAACCACTCTACCTTCATCTGTGTTACCCTTGCTCATGTTGTTACCTATGCCTTTTATCCAGGTGGCTTCTATGCTTATTTTGCTAATCCTATGCTTTGGCGCCTCTTATGCTCTCACCTCTGGAAATATCATTTCAATTTTGGACGAAAATACCATAGAAAAGAGAGGCATCACGGAAAATTTTAGATGGAAATCTGACAAATTTTTTTGTTGGATTAAATCACTGGGATGAGATACCTATTTCTGCAGATAAACACAATAGTGGAAGTTTACAAGCTATCCTTAAATCTGCAGATTGTGAGGTCTATTTCTACTAATTTTTTGGCTTGCAGTTTGTGGGGTCTATTTGTACTTATTTTCTGGCTTGTAGTTTGTGGGGAAATGGTGCAGTTTCTGGTGTGGTTTCCAGTGCCATTCAACGATTCCAAGTTGCTGGTGTGGATCAGAAATGGTTTTTGTACACTAGTGTGGAAAATCCAGTAATAGAGTTTATCACATCTATTGTTGTGCAGGTGAATATTAAATCTCTCACACTGTTTTTTTCTGGGTTTCCATTATTTTGTAGGGTTCCTATAATTCCATTGTTTTACAAGCTTGAAGCTTATTGAGATTCGGTGGACACATGGAAAAGATGGAGTGTATGCTCTAGACCTACACAAACTTCAAGAGAAGACTGCTTATGACCCTCAAACTCAAGAATACGACGCTACTACTATTGAGAATCGGAGAAATGCTCTTTCCATTGTTGTCTAAACAAGCGGTTTCAAGATGAGCTCTGTAACGGGTAAGAAATAACTTTCCTCTCGGTATTTGTATTACTTTATGTGGATAAATATACATAGCCATCTATTAATTCAGAAACAATGTGATCACAATACATAGACGCCAAAGAAATCAAGTTAGTCAATTTCATATTTCCTCCATTTTTTATTTTCTTTATCGATTTAGGATGTCGAGCCACAACTCACTATGTTTTCCTTTTCATAATATTTTTTTCTTTGGTGCTTGGCAGAATATTAGTAGGCACTTGGAATGTTGATGCCGCCCAATGATTTGGATATCGAGTTGGTGGAAGTGTGCCGCCCAATGATTTGGATATCGAGGACTGGCTAGGTAAACAAGAGCAAGCATATATGTATGTGCTTGGTTAATTTTCTTGATTGAACTTGCCTTATTTGAATACCACCCAATGATTATTCTATAGCTATGCTTCATTTGATTTCAGGTTAGTTATCAAGTCAATGAAAAGAAAAGAGCCTATATTACATGAAATAATTGGTTACAAATGGAGAAAACATCAACCTCTTTGATAAACTTTCAATTTTCTAC
Organism: Picea engelmannii; assembly: GCA_009831015.1. Classification (NCBI taxonomy): domain Eukaryota; kingdom Viridiplantae; phylum Streptophyta; class Pinopsida; order Pinales; family Pinaceae; genus Picea; species Picea engelmannii. Next base: position 42,527 of record ML784182.1, read on the forward strand.
CCCTCTTAACTCTGTATTCATCACTTCAATTTCATGGGAGGCTATCAATATCAATTTCCAAATCAAAACAGGGTTCCCATCCATTTCCAAATCAAAACAAACTAGGAGAAACAATGAAACATAAATTCTTGGTTATGATTTTTCTTATGTTGCTGGTTTTTAAGTACGAACTAAATCCACTTATGCCAAGAGCTAGTGGGTAGTGCACCTGAGATTGAAAAGCAAGGTGGTGGCAAAGATAGCAATAGGAGCATCAATAACAAAGCTAGGATAGAGGGTAACACATGCTTCAAGAAGCGGTCACCCATACTTTGATGGAAGACAGTAGATTAATTAATATGAATTTAAATGCCATTACAATGGAGTAGTAATTGGACATCGATTAGTTTTTTCGTTGTATGTTTGAAAATTAAAATTGATTTTAAATTTGATAAATAGAGAAACAAATTTAGTATATTTGAATAATTAAATTTATTATAATAATTATATCAACTTAGATTCATTTTAACTTATTTTATATTAACAAGGATTAAGAGGATAAATCTGAGAGGGATTGAAAATCTCTAAGTGCAAACTTCTTTGAGAAATTTATATAAAATCATATGAGAGGCAAATTTATATATAATCATCTCAGAGGGATTGAAAATCTTGAAAATATGCAAGTACAAATTTCTTCATTGAGAAATTTATATATAATCATCTGAGGGATTGAAAATCTGTAAGTGCAAATTTCTTTGAGAAATTCATATATAATCACCATTATGTATATATATAAAATTAAAATGAAAATTTGAAATTGTGTATATGTCTAAGATTAATATGAAAATTTGAAATTTTGTAAAGGGAGAAATCTCAAATATCTTATCACACTCTTCATGACGTAATGGTATGTAACTCGACTCCTTCGACATAATGGTATGTAACTCGACTCCTTGCATTGGTGGAGACATGAAGTCATTAAAAATTTTGGGTTTGGACAGTCCAAAACTTCTACACACTTATCTCTTCAATTATATTGTCATTGTCTCTTCTACTCTGAATCCACACTGCCGCCAAGCCTTGGAGCCAAGGAAATAGATGGTTGATCATTTTGGCGCTTCTGGGGTTATAAAGACAGCAAAGTCTGTACATAAGTTGATTTCCTTTGGTTTTAGTTACCCTTCTTCACAAGGGGAGGGCCAAAAGCTCTTTGTCTATTTGACCTTCCTAAACCTTCTCATTTTGTTGGCACTTGAGAATTGTCGAATGGTATTATATTAAAAACGTGTGGCATTTCTGTAACTTCCTTACATCTTGGCCATCATGCCCAAACATGTATGAAGGTTCCTGTACACAAGACAATATGTTGTCTTGGTGAATAAGGAAACATTCGATGTTTGCAGTATGCAAAGCCACATCAGATGCTTGTTACAATTAAAAATTAAATAAATGTTGTTATCATCATTACTCAAACACTTCATTCCACTCAGCGGTGGGTTTAACAAATTAAGCTTAGAAAAGTGAATTATGTAGACTTGTAAATTGTATGGTTATGAAATTTGCTTAGAGATGAGATATAATTCTGTTGGAGTCTAGACCTCTCTTTCTACTTTCTAATTTCCATAATGAGCCTTAGTTATACATGTTGTAAATGCCTTTTGGTTGTAATAAGCTCGTAGTTGCTGAATCCAATTTCTGCAATCAAAATCTGTATGACAATTAAATCGTGTAATTCGTTCATTGGTGAATCTTCTCTCTGTTGAACTCAACCCTCAGTACTTCAGCTGACTTTTCCTCCATTAGAAACATTCATATTCTATGAGATATCTTGGATCAATGTTTCAACCCACTAGCTCTTTTCCTTGAAATGCCCCCACCGCCTCTTTGGATTTCTATCTATTTCTCTTCGAAATTTGTTCCCCACTGACTCTCTCGATTTCTACCCTACCGCCTTCATTCAATTCCAAATATCATCCTCCCACAGAGACACGTAGAAAACATCTGCAGTCTCAATATAACCATGCACGACATCCAGATACATAATATCGGGAGTTGAATTTGCATAGATAGTGTTCTGCAATATTCGAAGTTAATCCAGTGTAAAATGGTCTAGGAAGAAACCAAGCTCTCCCCAAACATCGTCATAATATGGGAAGTCTTCTATATCAATAGTGATCGAGGTCGCTTCAAAATCCCTATGTGATGTTAATTCACCTTGCATATTTGAACCCATCTGTTCAGTGCTACTATTTTCATCGGTGGACTCGATATTATAATCAGTTTGCGTCTTCAACCCAATTTCATCTTCCAAATAATTTATAACGATGTTGAGCCTCATCTTGCCCTCGACGTCATTCGTAGCATTATGAGTATCTACTGGATTACTGTTGTTGTTATCCACACTATCGATCTTGTCGAGTGAGGCAATGAGATTACAATGATAGCCCAATGTTATGCTATTAGTTTGCTTTGCGTCTGGGGAAGCCAGCCCAGTATTCAAATATTCATCTCTCCCTTTCTTATTCTGAGAAATTTGAGAGAATGCGGCCATATCTATGATAAAATGTTGCGAATAAAACGTATCAACTACAACAATTGATAGTTAATGCAAATAATGGGGTTATTAATATTTCAATGACACACCACTCATGGTCATCCCACAACTTATTTACAATATATAGGTCACTGGCAGTGGATCCACAAGAAATCTTGCCTGATGTGCAAACCAAAGAAAGAATATCCAACGTGTTGGTTTTAAAATTATTTTTCTTTTGTACACTTCGGTGGAACGGTAATCATAGGACACATGGAAACTGATGTTTGCACAAGGATGCTCACAAGGACCGTTGCTCAACTCTAGCTAACACTTTTCGTATAGGTCATGTGCCACAACAAACATAGCCATAGACATGCTTAACCATGCCCCTACTTACACACTTCTTTCTTTTTTATCGGCTACCCGAAAAATACGGCCATACAACTATGAAATGATTATGGATGGAGCGGTGAGCAGGGTCTTCAAAACCTTAAATACAAGAGATTAATTGAAGTACACAGTGGAGGAACCCTATGAATGCATGATCTCCTTTGATATTTAGGAAGGGACATAGAAGCTACTGATCAAAATGTTCCCTTTTGTCTTTGGAAGCTCTAGGATTTAAACCCTTCGGTATAATTCTTGCATCTAAAACTAATTTTCTTGCAAAAGGAAGATTCGACACCTCACCCTTATAAATTTTTCAGGCAGATATTTATTTAGCAGTAGTTTCAACCTAAAATTAATCAATACTTTAATTGTCAACAACAATTTCTTTCTACCAAACCACAGAGAATTTCAGGTGGAGAAGGCCCAAAACATAGGTCTACACTCGATATCATGTTGACCTTGTTTTACTGGTTTTTAATAAAAACAATGAGTACTTGTTGAATAATGTAGAGAAGTCTGTGTGGTGTTTCTTAAATATTTGAGACCTTTTGAGGCCTATGTGGTTGTTGCTTTCTTTTTGTCTTTAATGAATAATGTGGTTGTTTTCAATGGGAACAAATAGATGGATTTGTTGGTGACTATGATTAGATGTTTTTATTCCTTTATCTTTATTGTATAATACCTATGAGTTATCAACTTAGGGGTAATTCTCCCACTAGAGTCACATGTCCAACAGTCTTCACCTGCACAGGAGCAGAAAAAGTTTATCATCTCTCAGTTTACATCGAGGCTTCAACATCTATGTCATTGTAGTCACTATTATACAGTTTGTCACAGAAAAGTAGATCAGGCAATAGTTAGGCCACATAAAAAAATTACTATGTTGTTGAGATGGGTGGTGGTCACATGCTTAGCAAGAGAAAACTTGTACTTTATGTTTATTATGGTCGACTCCAGACCTGGTGATCTTATATCTGCTAAGCTCCAAAAATTGTATTGTTCATCTTATCCAACAGATGTATTTTCTCCTAGAGATATGGAGGCCATAGCATCTGTTCAATGTATTGAACTTGAAAAAGGAACAACCCATAGATATTTGTATGGAAGATGAATTTTACCAAATAAATTGGTTGATGTCGGCCATGAATGGATCTCAATAGATATGGATATGTTAAAATAGTCCCAATCTATTTATTTGTCCCTACACTGTAAGATTGGAAACCATTCCATAAGCCCATGCCCCAATATAGAGGGAAAATTGAATATCTTCATGAATGAATGAAATGTTGATTTGCAAGATCAAATAAGTAATCCCATTTGTCCATTTTTACAAAACACAAGTATGAGAATGAAAATGTTGTTCAATCATTTCCCAAGTCCCAAAAGAATATATTCTTCATCTTCTATATTGGGAAATATAATATATGGTCCAAGGGCTAAACGAAACATCCAAAATTCTTTTGTGGTGTCTTCCTTTTCTGTGTAGAATGATGAAACATTCCCCCTCAAATATCAAAGCATATTAGTGAGTGCCCCAATGTCTCTAATGTTGTCAGTTTAAAGGTCACCCTTTCCAATGAAGGCATGTAAGGCATATGCTCCTTTTGAGAAAATGGGACCATATTTTTCAAGTGGGGTATTTGTTGTGGGGAAAATATCCCTACGGACTAGCAAATAGAGTTTAGACTTTGCATGCAGATATGACCGAAGATAAATTACTTTCTACCTTTATCCCTAGATTTAAATCCCCTTTTCTTAGTAAATGCATGGAAAGATCAACCTACCTCGTTTCTGGCATTTGATGTCGATCCTCCGTTGTACTTAATTACTTGTTCGTGATACTCCTTCCAAAGCTGACCTACATCTAAGACAAGCAACAACTATGCATGCATCCTACTTCTATACTAACGGGTTAGAAATCCAAACATATACTGATCAAACTATAAATAGTCCATGAATTGGGATGGGAAAAGAATTTTCTTTATTACTTTGAATGAGTCAACTTACAAAAGTTGAGACCGGCCACTGCTCCATGAACTTGATCTTGGGCTCCTCTTTTTCTGTCCTCCAATTGCTTTGCTTTGAATCTCCTTTGTCACAAGGAAAGGCCAAAGGGTTGGGACAATGGGAATACGTAAATGGGCAGAGTTTCTTTGCTATATTTTTTCTCCTCCAAATGGGACCCCTACCCCTTGTTTTATAGGCTATAAGGAGCTAGGTATATGGATGAACCCTCGGCCATGCATGGCTGGGAGTTTCAGTTAACTCACCCATAGCTTTTGTGCTTCGTTGGTAACTTTCCTTTTTTCGTGCTTTTGTCGGTCCACGTGGGCTGTTTTGGGTCAGCCAGTGTGTACACGCGTGCAGTAATGGATTAGGGTCTGTGAGCCTTTATAAAAGAGGATTTTCAAAGAGTTGTTCAACAGTGCTTGGCAAAGAAGGGATATGAGTTGGCCTGATGTCAGGTAAGCATGTGTGGTGCAATTTAGGGTTATAACAGATGCCCCCTAATGTGTGAGGTCAGAAGAGCATCTAATGGCCGAAATACATTACCAATCTTTACTAATGTGCCGAACAATTGAGCCCAAGGATTAGGAACCGGAAAGGTGTCGTCTACAAAATAACAAATGTCTCACCGAGGTGGGCATACCCATGCTCAGGATAAAATAGAATCATGGCTACCAATCAAATACACTGTAGATCCATGTCAAATAACTATAAAGAGTAGCTGTGAACAATACACAGTGGAGCTACATCTCGAAATCAGAAAGATATACATATAGAGTATCCATCTTCCAGAAGTTGATTCGGCCTGATGGTTGGAGATGATATCTTCAGAGCTCGAGCAACAACTTCAAAATCTTCAAAACTCGGGTAGGAGTGTAATATGAGTGTACGACTGCACTACCCAGAGGTCTTCGACGACTTATCGGTCATGGACTTGATAATCTTGATGATCAGATTGAAGGCTTCAATGATTTCGAACAAGGACTTGATTGGGTGTTCAGGATGGCCGGGCATGAGGATAAGAGACATATCGCAGAGGGGCCGACTCAGGCTTGATGACAAACTTCCCTTGGATAATAGCATGACAAATGATGAGACTCAAGCAGCATGGCATTAATCATAAGTCTACGAAGCAGGAGGCAACGCAAACTCTCCATATGTTTGGAAGGATAACCAAACGGTGGAGGACACAATCTCTATATAGTGAGAAAAGATTCCTAAGGTCGTACTACATCCCATAGTCTGATGAACAAATGGACAGATGTGCTTTATCCAAGGGCGACTCATTATGCTGCCAATAAAGAAAATACTTTTCCCTTCCCCTTTTTGGGGTATATTTGATTTTTTTGTTCTTTTCAATAATTGTGGAAAAAGAATAAAGGAATATTACGTTACAAAGGAGGAACGAGTGTTGCAAACATACAAGCTCGAGGCACAAGGACAAGACTGATGTTCTAGTAGAATG
>ML784182.1:48953-60221 GCA_009831015.1 Picea engelmannii
TGTGGAAAAAGAATAAAGGAATATTACGTTACAAAGGAGGAACGAGTGTTGCAAACATACAAGCTCGAGGCACAAGGACAAGACTGATGTTCTAGTAGAATGACACTCGGGAAAAATCCTCCGAAGGCCAAAGGTGTTAAGACGCAGAAGCAAACTGTTACAAGGCTAACGTATAAGGTATGCAAAAGCGGTTGATAAAACACACAATGGTAACGTTCTTTGATGTAAGTTTAATGAGCCCAGAGAAGGTAAGCTCGGTGGTTTTTCATATTTAGAGAGTCTGAAAAAACATAAAAGGAGACTCCATTGGGGTACCTTTTTCGAATATAGTCTAGTCGGTTCAAAAAAGGGGTAAACTAGCACCGACAAGACGTCTATTCAAAACCATTTTAACGAGTGTGATAAAGACAAGGTCACTCAGCCATTTTTTCATTTTTAAGGAGTCTGAAAAAAGCTTAACTATGGACTCCGTCAAGAATATTCTTCTGGACCAATTTAACGAGTGTGAAAGAATAAGGTCACTCGACGATCTTTTTAATTTTAGGGAGTCTGAAAAGAGCTTAACTATGGACTCCGTGGGGGTTCCTTTTTCATAAATTTAGTCCCTCAGGCCCGAAAAAGGGATAAAATTATACCTGAGAGTACTCTTCTAAAGAACGAAAGTTCCATAGAGTATACCTTTGTTTGTACAGTTGACCGTCCGGATCGAAAAAGGGGTAAACTACCGCCAGACAGACGTGACTTCAAATTTTAGTTTAACGAGCGTGAAAGGCCACAAGATCGCTCGATAATCTTTTCATGTTTAGAGGGTCTGAAAAGGGCTTAAAAGGAGACCCGATATTTTTTGGGAGTCCTGAGGGTGAGATCAAGAGTGAAGAAGAATCATGCAAATGAGGCTCAAACTCACATTCAGGAAAGACTATAAGGACTCCCGAGCCTACGGTGTTTTAGAGACGGCATGGACACCATAATGCAACCAGGACCTACCTAGAGCATCCATGTTCCGGTAAGCTCTACTGCCAAGTTGCGACACTTCTAAAGCAGATATGATGGTTCTGTGTCACAACTTGATGGGATCGATCCTATGGCAGAGGAAAAAGACAACGAGACACAAAAGTCAGGGTAGTAACCTAACCTATATGCTCAAGTTGATTCTTGGAAAAATTTTCATGGAAATCAAAATTTTCTCAAAACTCAAAAAAAGTGTCCCAATACCCGATCAAATCCCTCCCATATAACTCTTGAATCACTCTAAATGGTTTTTGGTATAAAGAAAATGATAAGGGAGGCCAAAAAAGTGACAAAAGAGGCCAAAGAGTCTATAAATAGAAGTTGGCAGCTCATTATCACCATTGTTGATTTGGAAATTGACTCTGGAGCCAAAATACCCCCTTTGATAAGAACGGTGATTCTGGGAGCTACAGTGGACGAAATGGACTTCCGCTTGGACCAAGTAAGTACAAACTCCCCTATCTATCTATTCAATTCTTTCTTTTTGCTTTGGATTTCATTTTTTGGGTGGGCGTCGACCTTTAAAAGGTCGGCCCTAGGTCCATGCGGGTTGTCTCTAGACAGGCCGTGTGTACACTCAGGCAAAGTAAAGCCTGCTTGCGTGTACACGAGACTGTCACCTAGACAGCACGCGTGGACCCCTTTTTATAGACAAAAAGAACTAAAGAGCACTCACTCACCCTCTTGAACTTTGTTGTGTTGGCAAGATGTATGTCCATTGGAGGGAAAGGGAGCATGAAGCAATTAGTGAGTTGGTTGCGGGAGATCCGAATGTCGTGGCCACGTTGATGCAATGTGGTTTTCTTAAGTTCTTCCTGTGTCTATTTATGCGAGTGCAACCGAGGCTACTGAATGCCTTGGTTGACTATTGGCACCTTGATGCAGAGGCCTTCATGCTAGAGGGGCAATCACTGGTGCCCACCACTGAGGATATCTATTTTTTGACTGGCCTCTCAAGGAGAGGGGAACCAGTCAATTTCAGGACGTTTCCAGTGGGGCCACATAACATAGCAGAATTGATAGCCCTGCACTGTGAGGCTAGGACAAACCGTTTGAGCTCCTAGGTGCCCATAAGTAAGATCAATGACCTATCGCTGCAAGTGATATTATTGCTCATTGGGCGGACTACCGGTTCAGCGGCCTTACATCAGGCGTCTCGCGCATAGATGAATTGTGCTATCCAGTGCTCGAATGCACAAATTTTTGACTGGAGTACCAAACTAATGGAGTGTATGAAGAGGCAATTGACATATTGTCATCAGCGGACATAGAGGAACTTCGAGTTCAGGATGATTTTGTTTTCATTCTTTTTCGAGAGAGTTCCGAGCTTTAGTCCTCGAGAAGTGGTACGAGGACATCAGACCTCTTTTCCTGCAGTATGTAGATGGGCAGTATTACTTCCGCGGCAAGGTGGTGGAAGGACCAATGAGTCCTTCGATGATGAATTTTTTGCATGGTTGTCATGGCAGATCCTTGTGATCGAGGATTACCCATATGCAGGGATAGACTTTTCTAGAGATCCTGAGATACTGGTGCCTCCTGGTGAGGAGCAAGGGGAGATGGTTAAGTCTCCACCTTTGTAGTTTTTCTACTGTATATGTAATTTTTATGTCGTTTTTGTTATATATATCATTTTTTTTATGCCAAAGTATTTGACGGATATACGTTTGTTGCATGCAGATGTGGGACCCATGCGACCTGTCGATTATGCATGGAACAAGCGTTGTCCTCGGCCAGAAGCCGCAGCTGCCACTGCTGAGGGACCAGCAGTAGCAGGAAACCTCCCAACCGGGGAGGCTGAGAGGGTACTTAGACTAGTTGAGCGAAAATTTACTACACTCACTCGCACAGTCCTAATGGCAGAGATAGAGGACCTGCCGCCATCCATGCAGCCTCATGTAGTGGGGGCACCTCAAACATGGGTCCGATTGTTTAGGCGTTTAGCCCATGCTGTGGACCAGTATAACAGGGCCCATAGGCCCTGAACCTATTTAGACTTTTTACGTGCCACGAGCACTACTTGTATATATGTTTTGAGGGCATAAGCCCTGTGACTCGTTATTGGTCCTATTTTTGAGGCACTTGCGTCCATCTATGTACTCTGGTTACTTTATGATATTATATATGGTTTTTTTAATCTTTTGTGTCTTATGGATCACGTGTGCAAAAATGTATTTACATGCTTATGTCAATGTTCTTTCATATGTGTGCAAGATGCCAATCTAAAATTTGATTAGCTAGAGTATCTGTAATTTGGTTTAATCTCCTAGGAACATGAAAATATGTAATATAATCAAAGTTTCATTCTAAGAGACGTACCCTAAGGAACCGTCGATGTAAGGTTGGATCATGAACCCGGTATACTTTGTTTAGCTGAGACACAACTAGTTGAGCGTCGAGATAGACCCTGAGATGAGAGATACCCAATGACAAGGCGTCACGAAGAAACTCAATAACTGCACTATACTCGGCGACATTATTTGTGGTGTCACCTAAGCATATACCTCCAGAAGATAACAACTGGCCCTGAGGTGTAAAGATTACCCAAGCTGCGGAGGCAAGCCTCCGAGTGTGCCAACTAGCACCGTCTGCATACCTAACAAACACTTTGGAATCACTTGACATCTGCCATATTGACGAAATATAACATCAATGACACGTCCATAACATTTAAAAGAAACTAAAAAGTAATAGTACAACGACCATACATATGTTACAAAAATTTACCCACAGTGACCTCCCTATGAGTAGTACTTCTTGAGGTAGAGCCCATTTCTAGGCTTCGCCAAAGCATTCCCTTCAAAATCAACCAGACGATAAGCACCCTTTTTTAATACCTCTTTTATGATGAAAGGTCCAAACCACATGGGTTTGAATTTTCCTGCCCCTAGGGAGTCCTTATCTTGGTCATAGACCAGGACAAGGTCACCTTCAAAGAAAATCCGAGGACGAATGGACCTATCATACTGACACTTGACCTTATGGTTGTGAGCCTCGTTGGCCAGGGCTGCATCACGACGATGCTCATTGAGCTGCTCAAGGTATACTAATCATTCTTCAAGTGGAGAAGTGTATGGCAATAATTGTACTGCAAATTTTAGAGATGGGATCTGACATTCGATGGGCAAGACTACCTCCAGCCCATAAACGATTTGAAAAGGTGAGAAACCAGTTGTAGTCTTAACAGATGTTCGGTAAGCCCATAATACCGAGTATAACATCAAATGCCAATTTGACTTGGCTGAATTGATAGTTTGTTGTAGCATAGTCTTAAGAGTTTTGTTTACAGCTTCCACCTACCCATTGGCTTGGGGGTAGTAGGGTGATGAATGCTCTTGCCATAACCCAAGCTTTGATGTTAATTTGGTCATCATTTGGTTCTAAAAGTGACTGCCATGGTCAGTAACAATCTCTCTCAGGACGTCGAACCTTGCTATGATCTGGTTGAATAAAAAGAGAGCTGCAGTCTCTCCATCATCTTTAAATGTTGGCATAGCTTCAACCCACTTAGTGAAGTAGTCTACAGCTATGATGATATAGCGGTGCCCCCTTGCTGAGGGGGGTTGCAAGTAGTGTAATCAATCCCCCACTTAGTGAAGGGACCAACTGTAATGACAGGAAACATGGGAGCAGGATGTGCCCTCATCTTCCGAGAGAAGATTTGGCATGGATGGCACTTCTTGACCGATTCTATACAATCTTTGATAAGTGTCGGCCAGAAGTAACCTGCTCATAGAATCTTTTGGGTTGTTGCCAACCCAGACAAATGACTGCCACAAGCTCCGGTATGGCAATCATTGAGCACGATGACTACCTCCTCATGTGTGAGACATCGACGTAAGATGCAGTCTACACCTCTCTGATACAACATATCATCGAGTATGAGATAATTCTTAGCCTAATGGCATATACGTCGATGATCATCATGAGAAACAGAAGTGGGGCACTTCAAATTCTGGAGATAGATAAGTATATCTCCGTACTAGGGATCTGAAGATGTGATCAAAAACATATATCCCCGGATAGGCGATTCTTCAAGCACAACGTCACCTGACTCAACCAGAAGTTCTGAAATAAGCTCTGCGAAGACCAATGACTTTTTGGACTTTGCTGAAACGAAGTCTAAGTCAAACTCCTGGAGGATGACTATCCATCTACTGATTTTTCCGCCTATAACCCGTCGTGTCAACATGTACTGGAATGGATTCACAACAGCAATGATGGTGGTCTTGCGAAACAGAACATAATGATGGAACCGTTGAATAGCATGAACTGCTGCCAACGCAAGTTTTTCGATATGAGAATAATTGAGTTCCGGTCCTACGAGGCCTCGGCTCAAGTAATAGATCACGTATTCAGAGAACAAATAATCTTCCTGAACTAAACCATGCCAATGGTTGACTCTGCGACAGCTAGATATAATAAGAAGTCTTTGTTATAGTTAGGTGGTCGTAGCAGAGGGGCAGTTGTAAGGGCGTGTTTTAATGCATCGAAAGAGTGTTGAGTGGCATCGTCCCAGTAAAAAGGAACGTCTTTCTTCAGTAAGCGCATAAAGTCCTTGGTGATTTCGGCATAGTTGGCGATGAAGCGTCGTAAAAAGTTCACCTTGCCTTGTAGACTCTAAAGTTGGAGGATTGTCCGTGGGGGGGGCAACTGGATTATTGTCTCCACCTTGAGAGGATTGACCATGATCCCTGTTGTTGATATGATGAAACCTAACAAACGTCCTGACGTTACACAGAAGTTGCACTTGTTTGGATTCAAGTGAATCCGAAAGTAGCGACAACGTTCAAAGATAAGTCTAAGGTGTGTGGGATGATCCGTTCTCTTGAGAGATCGTGATGCTAAATCATCTAGATAGGCCTTGACTATATGCTTGAGATCATGAAAAGTGAAAGACATGGCCCTCTGGAATGTGGCTCCAGCATTTTTAAGACCAAAAGGCATCTTACAATATGCAAATGTACCCAAGGACAAATGAATGTCGTTTTGTGTTGGTCTTCAGGTTTGATTTGGATTTGATTATATTCCGAAAAACCGTCCATGAAAGAAAAGGCTTCGCAACCAGCACATTCATCAATGATCTGTTCGATGAATGGTGTTAGAAAATTATCTTTGGGACATGCCTTGTTCAAATCACGGAAGTTGGTACATACACGAATCGTGCCTTGTTTTTTATTAACCGGCACAGGATTTGACACCCATTGAGTCAAATGAATAGGATAGATAAAACCTGCCTTTAGCAATTTCTCAACCTCAATCTTGATGGCTGTTGCTTTCTTGGGATTAACTGGACGAAGCTTTTGTCGAACAGGCTTGGCATCAGGATAAGTTGTGATTTTGTGTTCAACTATTTTTGGATCGATACCTGGCATTTCCTCATAAGACCAGGCAAAAATGTCGCAAAATTCTTTGAAAAGATCCGTGTAGATTTGAATCTCTTCAGGGGAGCAATCTGCTCCGACGAAGATGTTATCCATGACGCCATGGTTTCGAGAGATTTTGATTGGTATAGTTTCAGTGATAGTTGCCATATTGCCCTCAGCATAAATTTCATGTGTAGCTAAGAGATTAATAGGACATGATTGATCTCCCATCATGGTCATGGTGAATTATCCTGCTTCAATTCAGCTTAACTCTAGGAGAAAATATGATCTGTGATGAAGATCTTCCCAAGGTTTGTCTGGAATAGTCATTGCTTCGATTACTGCTTCATCAGAAGGCAAGACTAAGTCTAACGAATCAATGTTAGTGAGAGAACCCTAAGCCCAAATGGGCTCTAGAAGTGGATCTAACTCTTGTGCAGGAGTTGGATCAAGGTTAATTGAAGCTTGCTAGACTAAAGAGTACGCTACTTCAGCGGCGGACAAGGGCATGGACATGCCTGAGTGCCCTATCTCATCCATCATGGCCGATGGGGAAGGAAGTATCCATGGATCTTCGAAGTAAGTCGTGCAGAATGACGAAACTTGAAAAATATCAACCTTATGGTGATTAGATATAAATTTGATATCACCGTGAGGAGGTGGGTAATCGAAGGTACCCATCAAGGATGGGCACAAACCAACTCCTACGTTGACAACACCTGGTTGAGGATTATCAATCATCGGGACTGTGGATGCCCCCAAAGATGGGTCAGGTCTGGAGAAAGACAATTGATCAATGGTCACTATCCGGCCCTCATGTGGAAACAACAAGACCCAGAAAATTGTAGCAACCACAGCTTGCATAGCATAATTCCAACTCCCTCCTAACAAGAGGTTATAGTCGAGGGGAGCATCGAATACCTCTACTTCGACACACACAGTCTTCCCTCCTAACTACATGGGGAAAGAAGGAACGATGCCATGTGGTTGGAACGAACGACCGTCGAAAGCAGTGAGGAGAGTAGGTGATGGAGACAAAACGGGTTGGCCAATGGCCTTCCAACATGCCAATGACATAACGCATGTCGAGGCGCCCTCATCGACCACCGTGTGGAAGATATTCCGAGTAAAAGTTTTTGTGGGATAAGCCACTACTATCTAAAATGCTACGTAGTAAGGCAGATGAGGTTTTAAGTCGGTTGTATCTAACATGATGGTACCCGGATTACAAGTCTCAGTAGAGCCCAAAGCGGTTAACAAGTCTTTCCTCTGAGCAAGGCAGCTTTGGAGGACCTCCAAAGCAGACATCGCACAAGGGGTTTGTGATAAATCCTCCACCACAGAGTAGTTATGGGCGGCCCTTGCGTTTGGGTTATGAGAAGATTTTTTAAATGAACCTTTTGGAATGTGTGTCATTGTTTCTCCCAACATCTTCTCAATCTGTAGAGGAAGAGATGGGAGATCATCTTCTTTACCCTTCTCAGAAGTTCTTGGTTTACTATAATCGTGCGCTCTAGTCGATATAAAAGCATCACCCCTAACCATATATACATTCGCAGATGCGGGGTTGTTTGGGGGCAGGCAGGTTTCTTGGTTTCCCCCTTCCGTGCTTACAGAGGCTTGAGTTAGATTTTGCCCATGTTGAAATGGATTAGTCAACACCGCCTGTTGTTGCTACGTGACAAATTTTTGGGCCTCTACAAGTCGAGGACATAGATGGGTCAGGTGGTCTTTCACGCACAAGTTGCATGGATACCTCGCCTTCCATTTTTCAGTGTTGTCCCTACCAGCATTATCGTTGGGTTTTTTGTCCCCCTTACCCTTCTTTCGTTGTTTTTTCTTCCCTTCAGGCTGTTGGGTGGCCTTTGGGTTAGTCGACTGCACTGTGTGTACTTCCGACGTTTTGCTAGAGGGAGTAGCCAAAGCAGTAGTTTGGCTGGCCGCTGTGTGTTGTATGGATAACTGCTGCAACTGCTTTGTCAATTGCTCAGCGGGCTTTGTTTGTGTTGAACCGACAATACCATCAGCATGTGGTCCAGCTCTCTGTCGATTTTTATCCAGTATTGAACGTGGCACATCTGGCAAGATGTTGTATAATAAACCGGACTAAGAATAGATGAGCTCAAACTGTTGAGCCCTCATGATGGCGTCTTCTTCGAAGAAAACTCCTGATGTCGTAATGTATTTGGATAACTGTGGTACCAAAGACTTAAGGAACCACTCAAGCAGGAATGTTGGTGGGACCGGTACCTTGATTAAACTCTTCCGGCATCTCCATTCTCGGATGTGATCAGAGATATGGTCCGTTGTTGTCTGTTTGAAATTGGCGAGTAGCTCTGTGCCAGCGTCGTATCTCATAGGTAACTGGAAATGGTTCAGGAAATCCATCGCCAGTTCGCTAAAAGAAGAGTATCTTGAGCGATCGAGCTCGATGTACCATTTCGCGACACTCCCAATGAGAGTACATTGAAACAATCGCAACTGGATGGAGTCATCTTTCAATGAGTTAGATGAGCACCAAAGATGGAAGGTAGTCACATGATCTCTTGGATCTTCATTAGGCTTGGCTTCAAACTTTGTAATGTCCGAAGGCAACTTCGTCGGCATAGGAGGCCAACGTGAATCATGACAAATAGGGTCATTCAACAACCTTGTCAAATCTGGCAAGTGTAAAGTTGTCAGGAACAGTAGTTTGGGTTGTTGCTGATAACCTGGGAAAAAGGGGCCTGGAGTTTGACTGGCACCAGGTTGCCAAGAGAATTTTGGCTACTGGCCCGGATTCTGGTAGAAACCATGGCCCTGGCCAGCGTAAGGATTTTGCATGTGAGGAGACATCATCGACTGATTTCCCAAATAGGACATAGATTGTTGGGCATGCATTATATTCAAAGGACTTTGGGAGGGATTACCCCATGCCGGTCCCGTGGGGATAGGCATAATATTTTGTCCAGGGTTCCATTGATTGTGGAAAGAATTACCCTAGATCGGAATTTCGGAGGAGGGAACGAATCCCTGCTCTGAAGTCCAAGGTCCTGCTAGGTTTTCCCCCTATGTAGGAATAGTACCCTGAACAGAAGTAGATTGTCCAAAAATGGGGTTGCCCCCAGTCGGGAAAGCGGCTGACGAGAAGGTGTTGTTACCAAACATTTCGTTCAAAGAAAATGGTGTCAAACCTACCAGCATACTATGCGAAGGTGGTCCTTGACTCCCCGCTCCAAATAAACTATTATGTGTAGGTTGCCCAGTAGATTGCTGATGCGAGCCACCGAGTGAAGGGGACGAAGGAGGGATATGACCTCCTCTGTAAGGAAAATCATTAAAAGAAGCAGGAGTGCCCCCAATGTGACCTTGCAGAGGAGCGCTAGAGCTCCCTGCCCCCAGACCCAAAGTCTGTAAAGTGGAGTAGGAAAGTACAGGACTTGTACTTGAACTAGGCATCCCGTATGAGAACGGAGGGCCTGTCGCACTAGGTGTGAAAGGGGTTGTGGCCATCGCTAAAGACGGGTTTGAACCACTATGCGAAGTAGTGGCGGTCGAGACCATGGTGGCTCGGACCGATGACAGTGGGTTAGGAGATGAAAGATCTCCTGTGGTGACAACCGTGGTGGGAATTGAAGAATTTCGAGAAGGAGTAACATCATTTGTTTCCATTGTTGTGTGCGACACTGTCTGGCGCTCGTAAAACTGAATTGGTACAATCAAAGGTGCCAAGAAATCAGTGGTTGGGGTTTCAACCGGGCCGAGAGAGGTTTCTTCAAGGTCCAAAATGGTCGATTCCTCCGGGGGTTGTTCGGGCACAATGGTTTGTAACCTGGTCGCTTCAAAAGACCCTTGTTGGTCTAGCTTTCACCTTAAAGGTGGCAGGGGTGGCTCCAGTGTAACCGGTGGCAGGCCAAGAAGCCTTCGTGACTGACGGAGCTCAGGATCCTCCACTGTGTGAGAAGATCCAGGACACTCTAAGGTAGTCTAAACGTTCAAAAGTAACACACACTAAAAAAAAAGTCCCTAGAAGATAAGACAAGCAAACACTAAATTAATTGGAAGAATAGTTACAACAACCAACACTAGAGCAACTTACTGGTGCAAGTGCAACTCAAACACGGAAGCACCCTCCGGGTATACTCTGCAAAGCGTGGCCCGATGTCTATCCTAGGTACCACGGTATACCCCCGCAGTCACCTGTGTATGTCCCTAAAAAACATTGGCAACTAGGTTTCCAGCGCGTGAACAGTCACCAGGCGGGTATAGTCGAAAGTCGGGTAGACCACAATAAGCAGGGTATCGAGTTCAAAACTTGTCAAGGGCATCGAGAGAAAATGTTCTGAAAGACAACTGAGGACCTCGAACAGATTCGAGACCCACGAAGCCCCGTGGCAAATGAAAACGACGAAATCCCAAAACAAGCCCTCTATATGTGTTCTCTACTACGATTGGTCCAGCTTTGGAGGGGTTATCTCCGCTACCTTTCTGCATGCGACCTCGTGTTTATCCCTTGTGTTAGAGGGGGGTCCTGGATAACTTTTACGACACTGGACTTAGACACTCCCTATCTCAGACTCCAATGTTTGATTTAAAATGGCCTTGAAGAGTTTCCTCTCCAACCTAATCCAAGGCCCTAGTCCTGAACTAGTTGGTGAACCCTACAAACATAAAAGTCTAGAAGATTTTAAATTTAGCGTTAATTTTATGGCTTTGTCTTATGTCAAGGGGTATGAAGGTGAAACTGATGATGTGTAAAAGACGAAAGAAAAAAATGAATAAAAAAGCTGGAAACAAAACTTTTACTGAATGCAAAATTTCAACAACTTTTCAAAAGAAATATTTTTAATTTTTCTAAGATTTTGGACAACAAACTCAAAGGAATTTCACTCGACTACGAGCTACTTATGAT
>ML784182.1:80658-95975 GCA_009831015.1 Picea engelmannii
TTCTCTGTACCGTGTCTTTATAGCTTTTGTGCACCTTGTGCATTCAATGTTCTCCATGCCTCTGCATGCATACTCTCCGTCGTTATCCTCCAACTCTCGAGTGCTCTCTCTGATCATTATCGTGACTCTTCAGCTTCTCTGGTGGTTCGCCCCGTGTGTCCAATATCACTGAGTGTTATGCTGAGATTCCTCAGCCTCTCTGGCAGTTGAGACTCTTCGTCTTCTCTGTGACAGTCGAGCTCACCTTCTCTGTTTCAGTTACAGCCTCAATCCCATCCAGCTGTCAATCGCCTCCATGAGTCGTCTTCATTCCATTGGCAGATTCCATGTGACTCTTCTGCTCCTCTGGAAATCACACCGAAGTCTCTTAGGATCCTCTGGTAGAAACCATCAATGGTTACTGGCAGTTTCACAGTGTCGTGCAATAGTAGCCCTCCGATCTTGTTCAAGTTCACCTGCACCGTTGGATTAACTCTAAAGGGTATCGTCGTTATTTACCCATTTCGCACTTTTGCTGCGAACTTATTATCTTCATCAACCCTGATCGACGGTTCATGATCTTGATGAATCAACGGTCCTGACCTCATCGTGATCTCGCATCTTGCTGTTCCTTTGATGGAGATTCTCGTCACTCCCAGTCGCGATAGGCGAAGCTCCGAGATGGAGCTCAGATCAACGATCCACGTTCTTGGTAATCCGACGGTCCTGATCTTCTCGCAATCTCGCATCTCACGATTCCTGTGATGGAGGTTCTCGTCATTCCAAGTTGCGATAGGCGAGGCTCCGAGATGGAGCTCAGATCAACGGTCCACGTTCTTGGTGATCCGACGGTCCTGATTAAATCGCGATCTCGCATCTTCGCTGTTCCTTTGACTTTCCAGTCAGCGAGATGACGATCTTTCGCCACGTGTGATCCCCCGCGCAGATCCAACGATCCTCCTGTGATCCGGATCCGACGGTTTTCCTTCTCTTGCTACCTCGCGACCTCGCAACTTGGAGTACCCAATGTTTGGACTCTCAACCTGCGAACTCCCGAGTTCGCGAGATCTCTCGATCTCTCACCACCTGTCCCCCCAGATGGACGGCTATAAATCTCTCGCCACTTCGCCGCCTCGCGACTTT
Organism: Picea engelmannii; assembly: GCA_009831015.1. NCBI lineage: Eukaryota > Viridiplantae > Streptophyta > Pinopsida > Pinales > Pinaceae > Picea > Picea engelmannii. The sequence continues at coordinate 81,781 of ML784182.1, forward strand.
GAACACCCAATACTTGGGCCTTTATCCTGCGAACCCCCGAGTTCACGAGATCTCTCCGATCTCTGCCATGCGTCCTTCCCAAATGGACGGTCCTGATCTTCTCGCCACTTCGCCGCCTCGCGTCCTCGCGCCTTGCGACTTTGAACACCCAATACTTGGGCCTTTATCCTGCGAACCCCCGAGTTCGCGAGATCTCTCCGATCTCTGCCACACGTCCTTCCCAGATGGACGGTCCTGATCTTCTCGCCACTTCGCCGCCTCGCGTCCTCGCGCCTCGCAACTTTGAACACCCAATACTTGGGCCTTTATCCTGCGAACCCCCGAGTTCACGAGATCTCTCCGATCTCTGCCATGCGTCCTTCCCAGATGGACGGTCCTGATCTTCTCGCCACTTTAAAGAACGTGAAGGTTCTCCTCGATCCAACGGTGGTTGGATCTTGCGCTCAGATCAAACGCCTGAGATCTATCCTTCTCTTCAGCGCGCGCTCTTCTTGTTTTTATTCAGATCTGACGGCCCTCATTCTGTCGGGATTTTTGGATGGGATCCAACGATCAGCGACGCTTCTCCTCCAAGTTTACACATCCTTCTTACTTGGAAGAATTTTGACTCTGCACTAATTCCTCCTGAGCCTACGTTGTTCCTGTTTGTCCATCAATGCACATTCTGATCCTGCCATCTTCACTGTTGTACTTGCCATCAGTGACAAGCATACGCTATCTGTTAAACATTTGCCAACAGAGGGTTCGTCCAAAACCCTAGCTCCTTCTAGCCTATAAAAGAAGGGGTAGGGGTACCATTTGGAGGAGGAAAATTATAGCGAAGAAACTCTGCCCATTTTTGTAATCCATTGTCCCAACCCTTTAGCCTTTCCTCAAGCCAAAGGAGAATTAACGCAAAGCAGTTGGAGGACAAAGAAGAGGAGCCCAAGATTAGGTTCAAGGAGCAGTGGCCGGTCTCGACTTTGATTGTAAGTTGATTTATTTTCATTAATAAAAATAATACTTTTCCTGTCCCAATGCACGAGTTATCTATGATTTGATGAATTTGTGTTTGATTTCTAACCCTTGAGTAGGAAAGTAGCATGCATGCATAGTTGGTATTTGTCTTGATTGCAGGTTATCTGTGGAAGGAGAAGCGCAAGCAAGTGGTCAAAGCGCAACAGAGGATCTACATCAAACGCCAGTAAAAAGGTTAGTGATTCTCTTCATGTAGTTACTGTGAAAGAGGGGTTTTAATCTTGGGTTGTAGGTTAAAAGTAATTTATTTTCGGTCAACATCTGCATGCAAGCCCGACCCTAGTTTGCTAGTCCATAGGGTATTTTTCCCAACAACAATTACTTTGAATGAGTCAACTTACAAAAGTTGAGACCGGCCACCGCTCCGCGAACCTGATCGTGGGCTCCTCTTCTTCTGTCCTCCAACTACTTTGCTTTGAATCTCCTTTGGCACAAGGAAAGGCTAAAGGGTTGGGACAATGGGAATACGTAAATGGGCAGAGTTTCTTTGCTATATTTTTCCTCCTCCAAATGGGACCCCTACCCCTTCTTTTATAGGCTAGAAGGAGATAGGTATTTGGACGAACCCTCGGCCATGCACGGTCGGGAGTTTCAGTTAACTCACCCATAGCTTTTGTGCTCCGTCAGCAACTTTCCTTTTTTCGTGCTTTTGTCGGTCCACGTGGGTTGTTTTGGGTCAGCCAACGTGTACACGCGTGCAGTAATGGATTAGGGCACGTGGGCTTTTATAAAATAGGATTTTCAAAGAGTTGTTCAGCAGTGCTTTGGCAAAGAAGGGATATGAGTTGGCCTGATGCCAGGTAAGCATGTGTGGTGCAATTTAGGGTTATAACAGTACTCCCACTTAATTACTCTAGGAAACTATGTAGAATGTACAACCACATGCCTCTATGATGTCATTTTTATATTTCAAACCAAAAAAAAATCTCTTTCAATCTCTTTCCACTAAATCTTGGTTCAATAAGTTTACATTTAAAAAATAATAAATAATAAATAAAATCTCTCGTGAATGCAATGTTAAAATCTTGGGTCCATAAGTTTATATAAATCAATTTATTCTTTAAATAAATGTATCCATAACCACTTTGCTATGCAGTGTTAAATATTAATATTATTTGAAATTGCGTAAACAATTCAAATCCAAAAAAATATGTATAATACTATGGAAAATTTAATGCATATAAACTTGCTCTTGCAAAGCCTAAGTTGTCGAGAGCAAGTTTGAATTGCTAGAAAATCGATTTAGCTTGTTTTTATGAAAAACAAAGTTTAACTTGGAAGTACTCGATAACTTGGCCAAGTTTTGTAACAAGATTAAAAACCTTTGTTTTCTTCCTAAGAGAAAGACGTATCATTTTTCCCTAGATCTAACAATATTGTAATTCACATGAGAATTTAAATTGACGTCAAAGTAAACAACTGTCAATGTATTTACTAGGATAATAAAAGTTGATATCTATTTTATTGCATTTTCATATCAAATTATAATTAGATGTATATATATATCTTTTGTTTTTACAATACACTTAGAAAAATTGATTACATCTTTCATTTCTCTATATTATCTTTGTTTCATTATTTGTTCTCTCACAAAATATTGCGATGGTCATAAAAACAATATTATATTTGTTACCATCTAACAAAGTCCTTGTTCACTATGTTTTATTTGGGGGTTTTAAAGTTTTCTCTCTGCTTAAACTATGTAGCATGTTCTTTTTAAAGGTATGTGACAAGATATGGTCTAGTGTTTGTTAAGGTTTTGGTGCCAATAGGATTTGGCACAAAGGAAATAGATGTTGTTATAATAACTAATATTCTAAGAAGAGCGGGTGCACATGTCATTGTGGCCTCCGTGAAACCAAAAATCTAGATATAGTGTTTTAATATCACATTATTCACTAGCAAGAATGGAAAAATTAGAATAAATTGCAAAGTATTAACTCTATCTCATGTCTTTTTGCAGGTCGTCACTGAATAATTTCAGTCACTTCCACTGCTTCCTCCAATGCAAAGATCAATATCTTCGACTGAACTCACGAGTTTTTTGCTTATATTTTTTTAATGGTGGGTCTTGATCTTCTTACAAATCGTGCAACTTTAGAGGCAGATATCTCTATGCTTATTTATCATACTTACTCCATGCTATCTTCTTATGTTCGTGCTCTAACGTTGAAAGGTAGCATGGGCAGCTTACAAACAATTTCATCGCTGGAAATTTTGAAGCTTTTGTACAATCTAATCTTTATAAGCCATATAACAGAGGTATTTTAAATATAATCCTTCATAACCATACAACCCTAATTTTGACCGGTGAAAAAATAGGGTAACCACAACGACAAAACTTATCATATCATATGTTGGTTGATGCATGTTAGTGGTTGCCGACATTTATTGTGTGTATTGACCACTTGTGAATGCAATGCAATTCACAAGGCATATATCTTTTACCAACCCCAACATCCTCCATGCAACTCTATTGTGTTGATTGACCACTTGTGAATGAAATGCAATTTATAGGCATATATCTTTCACCGACCCCAACATCCTCCATACAACTCCTAGGTTAAGTGTTCCAACAACTATAACAACTCGCTGATACTAAGTTATCCAGACAAATCTCTAAATCTCCTAAATATTTAAACACTATAATAACTTGAACTCTTTAACTTACCTGGACGTTTCCTTTACCTGCTTTGGGGTTATGCTAGTATTTTATTGATTTTTGAACCATCTAAATAGTTTGAACAAAATTTTCTAAATATTGTCTCATCATACACAAACTTTCACCATAATAAATTATAACCATATTCGAAATTCCTGCCAAAATCTGGTTAAATTGATTATGAGAAAAGAGAAACCGTTTGCCACAGCGTTAAGTTAACCCTGATTTGACCCCTAANAAAAAAAAAAAAAAAAAAAGGCAAGTCAGTCTGCATTTCCATTGACTGGATTATGGATATGTTTGGTATCGGCGTCGTTAGCTGGACTAGAAGGCGCCGGATAGTTATTACGGACCGTACCGAAGTTATTAGAGATCTGTGCTTCATATTAATGTGACGCGGTGATCGAGGAGAATTATTAATTATTGATGTTGATTTTATGGAATACTAGGATTGCGAAGGGCAGAGCGAACAGAGTCAGGTTTAGTCAAGCGTGGCGCGCTGTGCAGCCTCGTGCGAATCTAAGGCAGGCCATTGCCGTGCCTGCAGCCGACTCGCAGCCCAGCGGTTTCAGTGGAGGGGAGTGGGCCCGTTATGGATGCTGACGCAATAGTCACAGGTGAAATTGTACAGCCATCGAATTCGAAGTTTGTAAACGAGTAGTCTAAAATTTTGGATTTATTTTTTAGGTTTTACGGTTTCTTTTTACTGAAATTTGATCAAAAATAGTTGGAATTTCAGATTTGAGTAATTGTATTTATATAATTGAAGCTTTTTGACAGTTTTTCAAGATGTTAAATTTATTTATACATTCAAAAAATACAATTTAAACAATAAAAAATGATGATTTCACTAAAATCTGTTTTACTGATAAAAAAAATTCAAAAAATAAAATGTTTAACAACATAGTTTTAAAAACAAAATAAAAAACATTTAATTCCTTATTTAAAAAAAAAATGATTTTTTATTATCTTAAATTTAATATTGTAAAATTATATTATAAGAATATTTGGAAGTATTAACATTCTGGAAAAAATATTTACAATCCAAAATAATAAATTTTAACAAATATTTTCTAATAAGCAAAACATATAACCAAATTATAAAATTTAACTTTTCATTTATTTTGATAATAGTCACTTTATGATTTTTTTCGACGGGAAAATTCCTCTTTATATTCAGAAGGATATAAAAATTTACAAAACAACGATCTTGACAAAACAAAGGCCTTTGATGGAGCGCAGATTGTTGCTCACATAATTACATAACATCCAGACTATGTCAATCTGACCAGAGTTACCGCCGGAATCATTAATTTTCTGTTACAAAAAGAAGATCAGATAATCTAGTGTCTTTCACTTTAGATTTTGAGCATTGTTGGGGGGCCCTCATTGCCATCCTCCCATCGGGAGAAAGTTACGAAACCGAGGGGTCGGGATAATGCTTGTTTTGATAGATAGTCCGCAATAACATTGTCTTCTCTATAGATGTGTGAGGCAAAGAGGCTCTTGATAAGTCTTGTGGCTTCAATTGTTCTCTCTTTCCAGCATTCCAGTGCTGCTAATCGGAGGTCAGCCTTGCCATTAATCCAATCGATAATGAATTTTGAGTCTCCCAGAAGTAGCAACACTTCGATGTTCAGCCTTTGAGCTAGGATAAGGGATGCCCACGCCCCCATAAGTTCGACCTTGGTGTTGGTGCCTTGTCCGCCGTTGAGAGTCCATCTGTAGGAAGTGTGGGAGTTTATGAGGATGTGACCCCCCGCCCCACAAAGAGTTCCATCTAGTTGTGCTGCTCCGTCAAACCAGGCGATGGCTTTGTCATAAGGAAGAGTTGTAGTAGATTTGCGGTTTGGCTGAGCTGTTGTGGGAGTGATAGGACGGTCGACAGCTGTAAGTATGAAATTGGTCACCAGATGAATCGAGGGGAGCTTATCATAAAAAATGGCAGCATTTCTTGCCAACCATACGTTCCAGCAAAAGGTGGCTGGTAGCATGGGGTAGATCTAGTGTCTATGCACCAAGAGCTAAAGCAAGAATTCGTTGAGGGACCAATCCACTGTTCGGAAATTTTTAGAGTAGCTTTGACTTGTTGCCAAACTTGTCGGGTGAAATTGCAGTTCACGAAGAGGTGATGAGAAGTTTCATTGTCCTTCTTGCACATAATGCAGCGATTGGGGCCTGACCAGCCGCGGCTTTGGAGGATATCCCATAAAAGGATTTTGTTCTCCGTCAAAAGCCAGGTGAATAATTTAAGTTTCAATGGGCAATTCCACGTCCACAGCTGTGTGCGCCAAGACAGATCGCTGGTGTTCCAGATCGCTTCTGCCAACGCATTGTAGATGTTTTTAACTGATATAAATCCAAATTTATTGCCTCCCGTCCAAATGAGGGTGTCTGATCGCTCCTGTAGACAGATGCCATCTTCAATGAGATTTTGTGTGTAGTTGTTCCATTCAACTGTGTGCTCTCTGTCTAGTTCCAGCGTGGAGCTAGTAACCCAGGATTCTCCAAGTAAGTTGTTGTTGTGCAGGGATTTTAAATGAAATAGGTAATGGAAACCTAAACTATGCAGGTGATCCAGCAGTCTAGATGATAGCAGGGCCTTTTTGCCCATGCCAAGGATAGCGTCCTTGCCAATTTCTATAGAAGATCCAGAGCCGGGCAGCCACACAATCCAATGTAGGAGGATCGGGAGCGACTTCAGAAGGTGCTTCCACGTTTGTGAGCCCCCCCCGAGGAGAAGTTGTAGTTGATCTGAGCCAGGAGTGAACCGGCTGGTGGGAGATATATTTATCTTTTATAAGTTTGTTCCATATGCCTGGTGCCATCAGGATTTGCCAAAGCGTATTCGCCGAGAGAGCATGGTAGAAGAGGTACAGATTCCTCAGACCCCAGCCTCCTAGTGCTTTTGGCTTTGAAAGGATCTCCCACCCAAAGAGATGGAAGCCTCTGTTTTGCTTGCTGCCAATCCAGAGGAAGGCAAAAATCAACTGGCGAAGCTTCTTTATCACAGATAGAGGGATGTGTACCAGAGCCATCCAATAAACCTGAAGGCTTTCCAGAACTGCCTTGATTAATATGTATCTGCCACCCAGTGTTAAACATCTATTACACCAGTGTAGGATTCTGTGCTCGGACTTTTTAGTTAACCATCTCCAGTCCTTTGCTTTGTAGCTTGAGGGTTTGATATAGTATCCAAGGTAACTGAAACCATCCGCCAGATCTCGAGAATCAATGCCGAAAAGAGTCTTTAGCTCCGACAAGAAAACGTCCCTCACGCCTGTGGCCAAGAAGGTTGACTTCTGATAATTGATCTTTAGACCTGAAACAAAGCAGAAAGTGTTAAGCACATTATAAATTTCTGTCCATTCAGACATGGAGGCCGAAGTCATAATAATCATGTCATCTACAAAGAGTAGATGCAGTATCTGAGTCAGTCTAGAAGCTCTGATTCCTATGAGTTTACCAGCTGATTGACTTCTCTGTAACAAGATACTGAGACTTTCTAAGACCAGAATGAAAAGGAGGGGTGAGAAGGGACATCCCTGACGAAGCCCTCTTTCGCTGTGGAAGACTTTGGAAGCCTCGCCATTGATTAAAAAAGCCAGGGTGGCTGTGGTTATGCAACCCATCATCCAATTTGTAGTGACAGCCCCAAATCCACATTGAAGAAGGTTGAGATGTAAGAAATTCCAGTTTATACAGTCAAAGGCCTTTTTGAGGTCCAGTTTTAGGAGGATGGCTGGTAAGTTTTTTGTCTTAATGCTATGTAAACACTCCTGTGATGTACCTATTGCATCTAGGATTTTTCTTCCCTTGAGAAATCCAAGTTGTTCCTCTGCTAGTGCTCGAGAGAGAATATGGAAGATTCTTTTTGCAATGATCTTTGTTATAATCTTGTAGCTGAGATTACAAAGCGAGATCGGTCGGTAGTCCGAGAACTGTCGAGGGTGATTTTGTTTAGGAATCAGAATGATAAAAGTATTGTTTATTTGCTTGTTGACCATCCCTCTGTTCCTTGAATCCTCGATAGCCTCCAATAGATATTGTCCAATTAAATCGAAATAGTGGAGGTAAAGTTCCACTGTCCATCCATCGGGACCGGGACTTTTTTCTTTTATAAAGTCTTTTAACACCTCGAGGATTTCTTCTTTTGTGAAGGGGGCGTCCAGTGCTCTCACTTCCTCATCTGTGACCATCTATGGGAAAAGTTGGGCAGTTGGGCAGTTTCAATCTAATCCTGTAGATTGATGTGCAGATCTTATTGGTAAAAAGACTTGAAGTGATTGTGTGCCGCTTGCTTAATGTCTTCAATCTTGTGTAAAATGCTCCCATCATCTTCCTCTAAATCCCAAATGAGTTTTTTGTTCCTGCGATGGCTGGCATAACGATGGAAAAAGCGGGTGTTGTTGTCTCCACTAGAGAGCCAAAGCTCTCTGCTTTTCAGATGCCATCTGTCCTCTTCTTCCCAGAGAATAAGAGATTGGTTAGCCTCTAAAAGATGTAATTTAGCTTCAAAGTCAGTCTGCTGGTCGGCCCGAGTCTTGTGCCTGAGTAAAAAAGATATTTGTTGTTCGAGTCTGTTCAGCTTAGTTGTGTCTTGGGCTTTTTTCCTCTTGAGCCAGATGATCGAATTTTCCTTCAGGGAGTTGAGTTTCCTCACCAAATTACCATGTGCGTCCCCAGGTAGCGTGTGGGACGAGTCGAACCAGACCGATCGAACGATCTGATCAAAGGCGGGCTCCAGCAGCCAAGACGGGTTGAATTTGAAGGGATAACTTGTCCCCAGTTTCCCTTTTCCAATCTGTAGGCAGATGGGAACATGATCGGAAAGGTAAGGCAGATCAATCCAGGCCCGAGTCATGCGAGTTGGTGTAAGCAACTCTTCTGAAATTAAGAAACGGTCGAGACGTTTTTCTATACTGGAGGAGCCTGATCTCCCATTATGCCAAGTAGGTAGAAGTTCTGTCGGTTCCAGATCCACTAGAGCATTTTTTGTGAAGAGAGATTTGAAGAAAGTCGCTAGTGGGTCCATCTTTGCCCTGTCTCCCCAAATATCCTTGGAACTGAGCGTCAGATTCAGATCTCCGGCTATGATAAGGTCTTTTATGGTCGGGAGGCCAAGGCAGTCGAGATTCTCCCAAAAAAGTCTGCGGTCCAGGCAAGGGCCATATGTGTTGCGCAGGGTCAGGGAGGTGTTAAGTTCCAAACAGGTACCGGCTAATAGAATCCCACCAGGACTAAGCACCGGAGTAAAATCAAAGAAATTAGGATCCTAGGCCACCAGGAGTCTGCCTGAGTTTCCAATTGAGCTAGCCGCACATACTATCCAATCAGGTCAGAGAAAGAATAGAAAATCCCTAGCTGCTTCAGCAACCACCAACGTTTCTTGTAGAAAAATAACCTTTAGTCGGATCTTGTCAAGGAGTCGTCTCATGGAGGCTAGTTTCAGGAGTCCTCCAACCCCTCTAATATTGAGGGAAATAAGAATCATGATTTGGCTCGTGCTTGGGCTTTTAATCCTCTAAGTGCCCTTGTAGTTTGATCAGTAGTTTGAGAGGTTGAGCTTGAAGCCTCTGCGGTTTCCTTTTTCCGTGCATTGCGGGTTTTGAGTGGCGATAGCTCAGAGCCCAGTCCTCTGGACCAAGAGGGGGTTGTCACAGGTTGCTCTTTCACTCCCGAGGTCGATGGTGTGTTACCGATGATGGTCGGGGGTGGGATGAGCAATTTGCCGAGGTACAACGGAATGGGGAGGGAGTCAAAGGGAAGATGGGATGCAGGTGTAGTGGGAATGAGCAGTTGGTTCAGATCCTGTGCAGAAAGTGGTTGTTCGGAGTAGCCAGGGGGAGGGGTGGGATCACATTTCGGGAGAGCGGAGTCATTAGGAGGCTGTAAACTAGTGGAGTCGCTGAGGGGGAAGGGGTTATTCGAGGGGGATGGAGAGTGGACTAGTAGCCTTGGGACAAGCCCAAGGGGCTCTGGTGGCGGATTTGGGGATGCCAGAGCATCTAGATGAGCAGGAATGAGGGGAGAAGGTGGAGTGTCTGAGGGGTCACCAAAGGAATCCGGCTACAGAGAGGTAGATGCCTGCGAATTAATCGTGAGTCTCTCCCAGGCGGAGAGAGTGTTGTAAAGAGAGGGACAAAAAAACTTGATCTTACTCACCAGTGTGTCGTCTTGTGACGCAGGGCTCAAGGCTCGCTGATGAAGTAGAGACTCCTCTCCAAAAGTTCCAGGCTGTGTATCGTAACCATCGAAGCCAACCTCCTCCAACGGGTCTGTCTCTGGTTCGGTGGGGGGGAACTTAGAGCAATCCCTTCTCAGGTGGCCAGTTCTGCGGAAAAACGAGCATCTAAACGAGATCCCCAGGTAGTCGAGTCATTGAGCAAAATGAAGCCCCTCCAATCAATGTTCAAGACTTCCAGGAGTCCTGTGTGGATATCCAATTCGACTAAGATCTTGGCCATTCTTCTATCTGTTGAAGCAAGAGAGAGTGTGTCCACTTTTAAAAAATGGCCTAAAGATGAACCGATGAGCTCGAGGGCCTGATGGTTCCAGAGTTGTAGTGGAAGGCCTGGTAGAAGGACCCAGAGGTGCCTGTAGGAGAAGTGTTCAATGGAAGGATTAAAGTCGAGCCTCCATCTCTTAAGCATGAGGCTTCCACCACCAACAACCCAGAACTTATCCAGAACGCGGACATTATCCTCAGGTGTCTTGAAAATGAAGCCAATCCATCCATGTTGGAGATAAAGTAACTTGGGAAGATATCCTAGAAGAGGCTTCCAGGAGGTTGTAATCCAATCGTCCAAGCGCAGGTTGCATTTGTCCTTATAGGCTAACATACCAACCAGGGCACAAAGAGCCAAGTTGCAGGCTTCAGAAAGTCCTACATCCATTCCCAGGACAAGTTTAGGGTGTGATTTTTTTGGTTTCCAGACCCTTTGAGGCTTTTTTAGGTTGGTGTTATGAAGGGGTCGACCAAGAGGGATGTTGGACTGTTGTAAGTTCCCACATCTCCTATTGAAACGACACGGGTATAGAGGATCTACCTCAGATATCGGCTTCGGTAAAGTGTCTCCCGAGACAGATGTGTGGAGAGGAGAGTCAGAAGCGGGAGTCCTGGAGTTCATTGTGCGATTATCTTTCCGGTAATGATTACTGATCATCTCGTTTATAGAGGCAATGATGTCTGGATGGTCCCATGGGTCCCCGTTCTTCCCCTCAGTTTAGTCTGTGTTCAAAGTCTCCATGTGAGTGACTGCAGATTCCCTAAGAGTAAAGTTTGATGTCTGTAGTGGGAGTAGTGACAGGAAAACCTGATAGAAACAGGAGGGACCCTGCCAGTTCCAAGAAAAGGGTCGGGGCTAATACGAAGACAAAGAGTAGAAAGGGTTACCAAGTAGTAATATATGATGGGTGAGAAGCTAGAAAAGGATGTAGTCGGTAGACAATGACTGAGAGAAAAACACTGTCTATCCTGACCAATAACAGGTGACTGGGCCTGGCCATGACAGTCCCTCCAAGGTGCACTCCATTTAGTCAAAAGGCTGAAGCACCCACCAAACCAGTGCCTCCATGTTCAGATTCGAAGGGCTGTAGCGCCCGCCAAATCCAGTGCCTCCATTTTCAAACTAGTCGTTCGCGCCTGCATAAACCATATAAAGACACTGGAAATAGCACACGCAATACATATGGTCACTTTATGATTGATATTTAGACACTACATGTTTGTCATGGAACTTTAATGTAAGAGAGCTATTACCCTTCAAAGATTCCCTATATCTAGAACAATCTCCCGAGCGCTAGCGCTAAAGGTTTGTTGTCATGGATCCCTAGTAGTGAAGGTTGGCCGCCATAGATTCCTGGAGTTAACTGAATTTTATTGTCACAATGGTTTTTAGAATTTTTTCTTAAGTCTCATCCACCAAAACAATGGTTAAGGATACATCTCGTTCTTGATAGGTGCTAGCTAGGTCTGCCAATTGGCATTTGCCTCGTTGGCACTGTGTCAAGGACATTTGTGAATCGTTACCAGCACCACATCTGTTATGTGTAATTTGTCATGACAATGACACTGTGAATAGAGGAGTATGTGGTTTAATTTTGATGGCCAGTTGATCACAGAGAGTAGGTGGTTGATTGATCACAAAGCACATGGATGTTAGTAATGATGGGAAATTGATGTGTGTGAATACGCAGGATCGGGCACTCCTTTGACATAGGCTAGAGAACAACAAGACAATCCAATTTGCTAAAATAAGTTGAATTGTGGGTCAATTGCCGACATTGCATCTCACCTATCGTAGCTTCAATGATAAAACAATTATCGACATATGCAATTTTAATTTTATATATGTAAGCACTTCATAATTGTTTTATCATTGAAATGGAAGACATTCATTAAAAAAAAATTGAGGTTTAAAATGTGTTTCTTAAAGAAAAATAAAATAAGAGTTATGAATTTTCAAAGGGAAAGAAATAAAATTACCTTTTTAATTGTATTTTCAACTTATCTCCTTATAAGTTTACTCAAATTTCAAGTCTAGGGACTCGTTAGATGCATAATTAAATTATGCATCCAACTAATATCCGCTCTACATACTTTTGATAGACATATAGTGAAACAAACTAAGAAAAAAAAATGTTTCTTGAAAATTATGCATCTAACGAATATCCGCTCTGCATACTTTTGATAGACATATAGTGAGACAAACTAAGAAAAAAAATATGTTTCTTGAAATAACTAGAAAACAAAATTTCTAGGATCACTCTTTTCTTTTCTTTTTTTTCAAGAAACATGTTTCTTTTCTCCAATGTATCTCACTGTGAGTCTATAAAAAATATACAGAGTGGGTACTTGTTAAATTCTACATCCAACAACTGCTCGCACTTGAAATTTGAGTAAATTTACAAGGAAATAAGTCAAAAATATGATTTAAAAAGGTAGGTTTGTCTTTTCCCTCCAAAACTATTTACCCTTGTGGTTGACAACATCATCTTGAATCCCACTAGTTCTTTTAAAATTGATGTTGCTATGAATTATTTATTTGTTTTGAGACTCACTTTTTGCCTCAAAATTTCTCTAATTGGCATTTGCATGGTTGAAATGGCATAGATTGCATATTACATATCGCAACATCAGATTCTAGATTTCACTTTCACGATGTTTTTCAAACTAAGTTACCAACTTAATGAGAACTATGACCTCAAAACGAGAACTAACCCAAAAATATCATATTTTTGGGTAAAAAACACCAAAATCAACCCCCAAATTAAAAAGTAGTCCTACCGGTAGCACCATTTTTTGGGGAGGTGGTTAAATTGCAACTTGTTTGAAATCACACCCGTGACATTGCGAATAGAACCCTCAAATTGATCCTTGAATCAAAAAGTGATGTTACTAGTAGCACCATTTTGGGGGGAGGTGGTTAAAATTGCAGCTTGCTTGAAATCACACCCTTCACATTGCGAACAAAACCCTAAAATTGACCCTTGAATCGAAAAATGATGCTATAAGTAGCACAATGTTTTGGGGAGGGAGTTAAAATTACAACTTGTTTGAAATCACACATTTGATATTGTGAGCAGAACCCTGAAATTGACCCTTGAATCGAAAAGTGATGTTACCAGTGGCACCCTTTTTTTTTGGAGTTAAAACTATGACATAATTGAAATTGTTGCCTTGACCACTAGCACCGCCGCAAATAAAACACTGAAAATGGACTCCTAAATCTAAAAGTGTTAATGCTTGATAATTTATGTATTCACTAATTTTATTTTTTTAAATAATTTACATTAAGAAAATAGTTAAATTGGAAGAAAAAAAACACTCCTAAACAAATTCATTTTTTAAAGAAACAAATAATTCTTTTAGAAATAAGGAAAAAAAAAATTGTTTGAAAAAAAAGCAAACGACAACTTTTAATTAAAATATTCAAAAAATGAATTAAAAAAATACTAAAATCTAATTTTTTTTTGGAAAAAAAATAAGAAGTACCCTTAAAGCACTAAATTTAAAACACCAAAATTGAAAAAACAACCATAAAAAGATCAATTTTTTTAATTAAAAAAATTAAAAACAATCTAAAATATAAAAACGTTTCAACTAAAACACAATATTTAAAAAATAAATAACACTAAAAAAATTAAAACAAAAAAACAAAAAAAAGGTTGTAGTTTAAACGTTCTATGTTTTGGCTCTTTTTTGGGGACATTTGCTCGAAATCCGGTGAGAAATTGTTAGATCCACAGATTTGAGTGATTATTTATGTATAATCCAAGTGCCTTAAGGATTTTTCAGCATTCAAAAATGAATTTTAAACAACAGAAAATAGTGATTTTGTGTAGATTTATGTCGCCAAATTCTGGCAAGAAAAACCAAAACATAGAATAGTTAGACAACGCCAAAAAGAAATTAATAAAATTTTAAATTTTTTACAAGCATTATTAAAGAAAAATAAAATTGAATTTTAAATTTTTAAATATATTACCAACATTAATCTTTTTTTTTTTTTAA
>ML784182.1:119541-138252 GCA_009831015.1 Picea engelmannii
CTCTTATCTACAATTGAACCAAACTGTTTTGAAGAAGCCAACAAGGATGAATTTTGGAATAAGGCCATGAATGAAGAATTGGATCAAATAGAGAAAAATGACACTTGGAAACTGGTTCCAAGACCAAAGAATAAGAATGTGATTGGCACAAAATGGGTTTTCAGGAATAAATTAAATGAAGATGGACAAGTTACAAGGAACAAAGCTAGATTGATATGTAAAAGATATGCACATATTGAAGGAATCGACTTTGAAGAGACATTTTCCCTAGTTGCTAGAATGGAAGCAATCCGGTTGCTTTTAGCCTATGCATGCTCCAAAAATGTTAAAGTATATCAGATGGATGTAAAATCGGTTTTTATGAATGGGGAACTTGAAGAAGAAGTGTACATTGAACAACCAAAAGGCTTTCAGTTGTCAGAGAACATAGATTATGTGTGTAAATTAAAGAAGGCCTTGTATGGTCTAAAACAGGCTCCTAGAGCATGGTACTCTAGACTGGATAAGTATCTGCAGCAGGAAGGGTTCAAAAAAGGAAGTGCAGACAACAACCTCTACATCAAGGTAAGTGAAGGTAATATTTTATTAATTGAAGTTTATGTTGATGATATTATTTTTGGTAATGATGATGACAGGTGAAGCCAAAAATTTGCAAAAGATATGCAGAATGAATTTAAAATGTCGTTACTTGGAGAACTATCCTTCTTTTTGGGACTTCAGATATGTCAAAGGAACCAATGAATCTTTATTTCTCAAACCAAGTATATCAGAGAAATGCTAAAGAGGTTTGGAATAGAGGATTGCAAACCAGTTATCACTCCCATGCAAACCAGTTGCAAGTTGAGAAAAGATGATGATTCGAAGTCTACATATCAGAGGCAATACGGGTCAATGATTGACATCCTACTATATTTGACAACATCTAGACTATATGTAATGAAGGAAGTTGGACAGCTGGCATGATTTCAAGAAACACCAAAGGAGTCACATGTGTTAGCAGTGAAGAGGATTTTCAGATATCTCAAAGGAACATAAGAGTTTGGATTATGGTATCCAAAAGGAAAGGATCTATCACTTATTGCCTACACAGATGCAGATTGGGCAGGTTGTATTGATGACCGACGAAGCACCAGTGGAGAAGCGTTCTAATTGGGTGAGTGTTTAGTATCATGGCTAAGAAAGAAACAATCATCAATATCTTTATCTATAGTTGAGGCAGAGTATATTGCAACAACATCATGTTGTACACAGGTTCTTTGGATGAAACAAAATCTAACAGATATACAGGTTGAGTATGATGAGCCCATTCCAATCTATTTTGATAATACAAGTGCCATCAATATATCGAAGAACCCGGTGATTCATTCTAAGATGAAGCACATTTCAATAAAGTATCACTTTCTATGGGAGAATATTGCAGAAAAGAACATCAGAGTTGAGTATGTGGGCACAAAAGAACAAGTGGAAAACATATTTGCAAAACCACTTCCACGGGAATCTTTTGAATATTTTTGCCAGAGAATTGGAGTTATTTCTACTCCAAAATGAATGATTTTTGAATGCTTATCTTATATGTCTTATATTTACACGAGGAAGCACCATAAGACGACAGTTTAGTCAGGGGGAGCAACCCCGAATGGAAAGATACCTTTTCCATTGATGACAAAGGGGGAGAGATTTATTAGATGCAGAGGAAAAAGACAGAGGACAGAGGCATGGTTTCAGAGGGAGCATGAGTGATATGATTTCATTATTGCATTAGAGTGTTGCCATCAATGCCAAAGGGGAAGATTGTTGATTAAGGTTGGTTGTCATTGATGTCAATCCTTGAAGAAAGCCCCATAGCACAAAGGTTGGGTAATGGACCCAAGATTGTTTGATGTAAATATGACTCATTATTTTCTTTTCATGGTTGATAATAACTAGAAATAGATGAACTCCAAATTGGTCCCCTTATGGTGAAAGCCCTCACGGGAAGACACTTTGCGGATTGAGTTATCCTAGAAGTATGGTTAGAGACCCCATGATTATTTTTGGAATAATGGGATGAATGCTAGTTAATTTGTCAGCAAAACTATCCTATATGGATAGTTCTTTTCATTCCATTTCCGGTGGTATGTGGAACGTCACATAACTCTTCACGGTTAGAGAGTTATGGCCATGAGAAGTTGAAGAACCCAGGTTTGGGTAATGGACCCAAGTTTGTTTGATGGATAACGATATGAGTTTTGATATATTTTCTAGTAATAGTATTATATATGGATATTACATTTCATTCCATTTCTAGTGGTATGTGGAATGTCACATAACTCCTCACGGTTTGAGAGTTATGGCCTTACGAAGTTGGAGGACCCTCATATGTCATCTAGAAACCCCAAAAGGTCAAAGCAGTCAAAGTGGTTTAAGAGATTTTAAAAGGTAAATAATAAATTGAAGTGATGAGTGTACTATAATTAAAAGTGAATACAAAATAAATTAATTCAATAATAAATTTAATGGAGAAATTAGAAGTGGGTTAACCCTAAAATAAAGAAAGTGGGCAAAGTGACCTAGAAGATGTTTTTAAGGGAGCTACTTGGAGAGTATAAATAAGAGGAAAGGCTCTCTCATTTAAGATACACTTGAGCATATTGAATAAATATAGGTTTCTAAGGTAACCAAAGGATATCTAAGTCGAATTTCAGAGGAAAGTGAAGAAAAGAAGGCTAGAATTCAAGGAAGGATAAATTCTTTTGATGATGCTTTCTAAGGTATGTTTTTTTCAGGTAAATCTCACCATTTCCGCAATAAATTTTTTCTAGAATGATTCAGACCATGAAATTTCTATTCCATTGAGGAAACATATCCAAGTATCTGTGTTAAAATATTCATCTTGTGGGTTGTTTTATTTTGGAGTTACACTCCGTGGAAAATAGGGTTTGTGGCTAGTCCTGAAACTAGTCAAAAACAGGTGTTTCAGGTAAAAACATCATAAATTATTCATAAAAGATCCAAATTAATTAAGAAAAAATGTGTTGGTTAGAGTATAGTCTATAGTATGCTGTGTAACCATTTCATATCAATTCAACAAATATTCTGTGTGGGGCACGCTCTACAAATTCGCTCTCTAGAATAAGCCAAAATTCAACAAGGTGTGCCATTTTTGCCATAAATCCTTTTCTTAGAGGTTCCAAGTAGTGACACCTAGGGGAATTGCATAAAACAAACTGAAGAACATTGTGTATCAGTTCATATATTTATTCATTACAGGTACAAAGTTATGATTATTTCAAGTTAGGGTTGTTGACTAATCCAAAACTAGTCTTGTGAGACTAAATAAACATTTGATGAAAATGCTAATCTCTTGTTGTTAAAGTTAAGGTAGGTTTGCAGGTATGTGATCATATATGTTAGCGTCAGAAGTCACTCCTATATTTCTTGCAGGAGCAGAGACCGACGCCCATCAGTTTTTATGTCACGATTTAATGAATGGGGTGATCAAATGGGTAAAGACTCAAGAAGATAAAACTTTGACTCAGGAGACCGGGCCTGGTATGTATGCAGCAAGGGAGGTCTTGATCCAACTTCTGTCAGTAAATGGATTAAAGGGTGACATAGGGAAGACTTGTGAGAAGGGTGAGCAAGACTGCCTCGAGCGACAAGCCTTCGGAAGCTTGAGGATGAAAAACTCAGAAGCCAAGATCCTCTTGGTCCGGAGCTTCAAGGAGCTGAAGAGTGACTCAAATGGATCCTCCAATTCTAAGTCGTTCAGCGCTACGAAAATAACAGGAACTGATTAGAAAAAATATAACTGTTGCAGTGATCTAACCTACATCATCCTATAACAACTACAACTCGACTGGATCCTCCAATTCCGAGCTGTTCTAACACAGTATACAAGAGATTGACAAGAGGCTGACATCCATAAAGTAAGAAGTCTCAAATGCCTTATACATTAACCAGAGCGACTAGCGCTTCATCAAAACTTTACAATCGGGAGCCTTGCTCAACCATCGATCCTTGCAAAAATGGCGAGAACGCCTACATATACTCAAAACAAAACACAACAGTGAAAACGAGACACTGCAATTAAAACATTGTGTCTGCATGTCTTCCGACAGTCTGCGCATGCATACTCTGGACGATTGTGCACCCAAGACAGACGCTATCAGATTTTGGACTGTCCTGCTGCAGATTAATCAACCAGTTTGAGTCCTTTGCTGGACTTTCTTTTTATGGCGGAGATGATGCTCAACCACTAGCAACAACCATAATAACTGCTTTCTTGGGACTAGGGATAGCCTCGGTCAACTCTGCCTTCTGGGACATGGAGGTCTCTTAATGGTGCCACCTGGATTAGCTGGACGGTCTCTCTTTGGATGCTGCTTCGCTGAACTGCTGCGAGGGACCCTGTGGACAGAGAGAGGGTATATGGATAGATGTCAGAGGACGAGGAGGGGCTAAAGGGAACGAGCCTTGTCGCACGGTCAGGTGGAGAATAGATGGCAGGGGGGGAACGATACAAAGGGTGACATGACAGGAATGGGGCCCCTCATCAATACCCCACCATTCTGGACCCCCCCCCACCTTTAATTAAAGGTAGGATGGCAAAGTGGGGCCGAAAATTCTTGAGAGCCATTGATTTGGGTGCTCTAATCCTGGCCGCTCGAGAGATGCGCGTCCGATTCTGGACCCCCCCCCCCCAATTAAAGGCAGAAAGGCAAGGGGGGTCCAGAATGAAGCCTCAACCATTGATTTAGGTGCCCTGATCCTGGCCGTTAGAGAGCTGTGTGCTCAATTCCGGACCCCCCCCTCCACTTATAGGTAGAATGGCAAGGGGCCTTCAAAATCGGCTTCTGACCATAGATCTAAGTGCGCAGATCCTGGCCACCCAGATCCATGCCCCCTTTAAGTCTAATGCGCCCAAGTTTCATTGATGGATGGATGATTGAGATGACTTTGGCGCTTTCACTATGAAAATCCTGAAAAGCCCCACCTGTGGCTCAGATCTTGTGCCGTGTGTCCTTCAGATGGATGGTCGAGATGGCATTTGATGTTAGAAGAGGGATGCCTCCATTATCAGGCTCACTTGACGTGACCTAGTGCTAGGATCGTGGGCTCAGCTTTGAAGGGCGCTTATCGACATTTCAGGGTTCGTGGTTTTGAGATGTAAAATGACGAGGAACTCTTACCCCTCAAATCCCCGAATGCCGACATGACATGATTGCGCACCACGTGTCCTTTTGGATGGACGGACGAGATCCTTCATGAATGTATATAGACGCTACCCATCGTGCTAATCCTGGCGCAACTCCGCTAACCGTGATTTCCCGCCGATCGTCGATCTGCTCCTATGGATGAATCTGGGCCGTTGACAACATAATTTCGCCTGCTCACTTGATTTTTAGCCTGAAATGGGGTTTTACGTGCTACACTTGGGCATTCTTCATGCAATCTGTAGACCTAGATGCTCTTAGGCCCAAGACAAGAAATGTCACTAACAATATACACCAGGTCTATTACAGAGTTACAAATCATATTTGGATGATAAAATTGATGAGGGCTTTTGGTTGAGGTACAATTTGGGTACATGGTTGAGACAAGTAGTTAATGAGTTGGCACATACATGAGGTGTATAGTTGATGATGTTGGTACATATTGATGAGTCATAGTTGATGATTAATTGAAACATGATTGGTACATGGTTGGTTGCACTTTTTTATGGTACAAGTTGATTATAGATTGTTTGGTACAGGTTGGTGCATGGTTGATGCACTTTTTTATGGTACAGGTTGATTATAGATTGTTTGGTATAGGTTGGTGCATGGTTGATGCACTTGTTTTTGGTACAGGTTGATTACAGGTCGAGGTATAGGTTGATGCATGGTTCAAGTTTATTGGTACATGTTTACAATGGTATATCTCATAGTGATAGTGTGACAGTGGTTCCATCATTCTACTTCTACTTCAGGGCGGTTGGATAGGGCAAGGACAAGTGGTTGTAGAAACCTTTCGGTTGTAGTCGGAGAACATAGGGGGTTGTAGCCTCCTTTTGGTTGTATCTAGAGAATTGGGGAGTTGGAGCTTCCCTCAGGTTGTATCCTGAGAAACTATGGGGTTGGAGCCTCCTTCCAGTTGCAGCTGGAAAATAAAGGAAGTTGGTGCTTCCAATGAATGTAATTCTTCAAGACATATAAGATAAATTGTTTTGTGGTTTTCTCCCAATTTGGGTTTCCACGTAAAACACTGGTGTACTCTGTGTGTGTGTGTTTGATTGTTCATTTCTTATTTCTCATTATTGGATAATAATTCTACATTGATATAACACTTGGATTATTTGGAGAAAAAGGATTATAATTACGCTATTACTGATTCACCCCCCGTCTCAGTAATCCAACAGTTAGCTTAGTGTTAGTTCAAGTAGTGCCACAAAATTTTTACAAATTGTTTGTCAGGTCGAGAAGCCTGGCAGCGACAATCGACTAGCCTTTCTTCAAATCACGAGCATAGAATTGATCTGGAAAAAATTCCATGATCTTATCTATATGTGTTAACTGAGCAATAGACAATAGATTGGCACTAATATTTGGCACATGATATACGTCCAAAATATTCCCATGTCGATAGGTAACATCACCCTGACCAACAACATCCAAAGAAAAATAATCAACAACATATATTTTCCTCTCTTTAGCTTCATCCAACGATGTGAAACAAGAAGGCATCCTTATCCATGTGATGAGTGCACCTAGATTTAACTACACATTCATTCTGCATAGAATGATGCAACAAGGCTTGAGAAGTTCTAACTTGGAAGGTGAAATTATCAACGGGTTGATGTACAACAGACATGTCTCCTTCAAGGCATTTAACCTTCTCCTCTAAATAGTCTCTCTTCTTAAAGTGGACTTTATCCACATGTCTATTATTTCCATATTACTAGCATGTCTTCTTCTTTCGATTATGATTAGGTGCATCGGTCTGTCCCTTAGGTTTCTAGTCGTGGTATGCAAGTTTCTGTGTAGAGGCATCAAACCATACTCGATCCCTGGATTCCATCTTTCTCTTTCCCTTAAGAAAGTGGGATTGATGTTTACCACAAATCTTGCCTTCTTCAAGCAGTCTGTGTTGATCAATAATCAAAAGAACACATTAAGCTTCAAAGGTGTAATCCTTACCATCTTCTTCGTGTACTTTCCTGTTGGTGCAGAAAGCTGACACGAACACGTCGAATGGTGTTCTTAAGTTCATCAGGACCAACTCGATGAGTTGTCCATCCTTCTTTTGACAGTTATTTCCACATTTTCCCAATTTCAATTGGATTTCTTTTACATGTGCCAAAATAGTCCTCTATTCTATCAAAGGAATGAGGATCGAGAGAGATAAACTCTTTTTAAAACTACATAACGTGGCTCGTGTCAATTCGTTTGAGAAAAAAATTCAACCTATTCTAGAATTGATGAGGGTTGTCAATTCCACTGAGCTGAAATCGAATCTTCCGTGAGATATAGGTTGTGATGATCCCCACAATCTCATCCTTCTTTCCATCAACAATGAAGTCCACCTGGTCGTCTGTTGGATCTAGAATCACATTCTTCGTATACTGTCGCAGTCCTTTGCTTTTTAGTAGGTTTTCCATATCTAGTGCCCATACTGCATAATTTGATCTATTCAGAACAACAAGATCAATCTTCAAAGCCTTCTTTGATATCTAGACAGAAGGTATGTTTTCAAAGGTTCTAATTAGCAAACCATTGACCCAAAGTCAATCACACAACAAATCTGACTCAACAATATTTGTAGATAATAGGTCGAGGTTTTAAGCCATCGACTCTTATACCATGTTGGGGAAAGGTGTGGAACCTGTGATGAAAGAAGATAAACACTTCAGTAGATAATCAAAGAGGTATCAAAATTTCGAAGATAGAGGTGGTGTCTAAAGACATCATTACAACACTTAAGAAAAGCACACAATGATCAAAACATCACAATGCATATTGGACCTTGATATCTCCATATGATATCAACTCGATCTCTTAATCACCATGATCTGTATGATGATTATGACCCAAGTGGTTTTCTATTTATAGCCTCAATATTTAACCAACTTCCATAGAATCCAGAATATCTTGTCCATGTGTAACCATCGGTGGTTAGAGTTAACTCTGCCAAATCTGTGTTGTCGAGTCAACTCGACAAGAATGCTCGATCTGACTGCCTATGCATCTAAATCATATTTAATGTTTAGGTTGGTCGATGCACCACCCAACTATCTTTGATTGTTTGTCAACTGTCCGACCAATAGGTATGTTGAATAATCAACTGACTGATGGAGTGTGTTGGTCGATGGTCTGATCGACTATATCTAGATGTAGGTCAACCGCTCGACCGTTTGAACCTAGGATATGTGTGATGAACCATCAATGCTTGATGTTCTAGCAGAAATGGAATATATTGCATATTACATATCACAACATCAAATTTTGGATTTCACTTTCATGATGCTTTTCATTATCAAAGATTTTGTATCTTTTGTTTCTAGAAAGTTGTTTAGTCACATTGAATATAACAATCAAAACAATTGCATCAAGAGTTGTTTATTGTAATTGAGTATAGTCCAAGAGATGTTGCATCCAATTACCCATCCTTGTAATTTTGTTTAAACAACTCTTAAATGGCCTCATTATAAGCCAAGAAAGGCCCCCATGAGAGGATTCATAAAAATTCTGAAGGTCTATTGTAGCTTCACAAAAGTGGAAAATTTTTAAATCTCCATAACAATAGAAGAGTTGTTTCAAATAATTTCCCAAAGAATAATCCAATATGAAAATGTTAGCAGATTGAAAAATAGGTTTGAGGAAGTGGTGCAATGCATCCATTTCCGTCTAAAATAGTTTTATGAAGTCAAATAAGAAGATTTTTTTTCTAAGGATTAGTGTTCAATGCTCCAATTATCACTGTGACTAGATTAGCAGCTCTCAGACAGTCGGAATTTAAAATTCGCACAAGGATTAATGACTAGACAGAATCCCTAGAGTCCCGAAGTCCCGAAGTAATGAGAGGTTGCCACATCAACCAGGAGAAAGTGACTTCGGGATATTTCCATCCAAACATCCTGAAGTCTCGAAGAGTCAAAGTCCTGAAGTCTTGAATTGACGAGAAACTGCCACGGCAACCGAAAGAAAGTTACTTCAGGAGATTTCCATCCAAATGTCGCGAAGTCCCAAACTAAATCTGAGCCATTGAAGGTTGAGGACATACATCGACAGATCTCACACTTCAGAAATTTGTCACTTTGGAGGATTGTGCGAGCAAGCAGAAGAAAGCTCATGAAGCCCGAACTCCTAAAGTGAATCTCGACCGTCCAAAACAAGAGGACACGTGGAGGCAGATCTCTCACTTCGGAGATACAACACTCTAGAGGATTGTAGGAGCTATGCACTGAAAAGGCTCGAAGCCCAAACTCCCGAAGTAATTGTGGACCGTTGATCTCAAATCAATGAGAACCATGGATCTTTGAAATAATTCTGTTATTCGTCCATTCGGGGAAATTGAGACCTTCAGTGTCTAAGCGCCTGAAGTCTCGAAGTAATGAGAGGTTTCCATGTCAACCGGAAGAAAGTACTTTGGGAGATATTCTTGCTCAAAATTCAAAGCTTCAAGCGCCAAAGTTGGGTTACCCAGATCACAGATTGCAACAGATCGACAACCACACTTCATTGCGGGGACAAAACATACTCGAATGATAAATTTATAGAGTGGTCCCGTAATCGAAACCATGGTATAAAGGAAGAGGTATGTGGCAGTTGGTGGTGAACTGCGGGGATCGCAGTAGTGTGGACCCAAACAACCCTTGGCAACTTCCGTAATCACATGCTTATATAGGGCCCAATCCAAGAGCAACGCGTGGCAACAAGATAGGCATAAGGCCTCATCCTGATCTCAAGGAGAATTTAGTTAATGAAAGAAGGACTGGTGGTTGAAAAATCGACTCCCCCCTTAAATGGAAGCATGGGGGGTCTAGCTGAGGAGATAGAAAAATTTTAGCCCGAAGTACCATAGAGCGCAGTTTCTCTTGCACACCCATATTGACCAAGTTTTCCTTCTGACATAAGGAACATGACAGACAAGAGTAGACACACAACACTGGAAAAGAGGTTCCCAAGCAACAAGACATGTCGATTGTTTTGATTATAAATACATCAAATGAATGATATGTCTAGGAGGAGGGGGGTTCGGCCCAAGACCGGAGGAAGTTTTGAGAAATGTTTATCATTGTATATTTCAGTTTGTAAGACAGAGGGGCATGTAGTTGTAAATTGTATTGTTATTGAAGATTCATATGAGTTGTTTCATTAGATTTGTCTTCTATGTTCTATGTTCTATTCTTCATATTGTTTGAAAGTATTGTGGATTTTAAGGATTAAAATTTTCCTTTGATTGATAGATTCCTGATGAGGTATAGGATCTATTGTAATCTTGCCTATTTATCATTGTTTATTGTTCAGACACATCTAAATTCTCTTTGCAGAGAGGATCTTTGTTTAGTGAACATTTGTCTTTATGTTATTCTCCTATTCTTCTCTTCATCATTATACAAAGCTTTTGTCTGATAAGGAGCTTAAATGCCTTCATTGAGAAGACTGTTTATGACTCCATAGCCCAATGGTCCATCACTGATCTGCAGTGATATCTATTGTCTATTCCTTTCTTTAAATTCTCTTTGATCCACCTACTCAAACCATTTCAATACATTTACATTTTGATGGGTACTGGGATTATCCTCTTGCAGTCTGAGGGTGACTGTCAGTGCTAACATTAATGGCGTCATTGACGGGGATGGAAGTAAAGATATATTCCCTAGGAGAACGATAACAAATAGATCCAGTTTTAGATGGTGAACTAAAGTTGGACACATTGTTCTAACTGCTCATCTTTCACCATGGTGACTCCATTGTTCAAAAATCTATTGGAGACTCCATTGGTTTGAGACAAGTTAAGTGGCTATGGAGGCTATCCTAGCTAGGAGTTTTTCCCTCTCAATTTCTCAGCCATAGCTAGTTATCCACATCCTGTGCCTCAAATTGATGAATGGAAAGATCTGCTGCCAAGATTTTATGAAGGTGAGAATGACATCACTGTTGAGCATGTTCTGGAATTTCATGCTTTGATGAAACAACTTAACATACAACATGAAGACATGCGTATGAATCTTTTTATGTAGTCTCTTCAAGGAGATGTTCGTATTTGGTATCATTCTCTTGAACCTTCTAGCATTTCTTCACTCGAAGAGTTTCATGCTGCTTTCAATATTCATTGTCAAAAGTTTTATTCCTCTGAGTTAATTTGTCATAGCTATTGTGAGAAGTATAAAGAATGTGTTCAGGATATAATTGATTCTTATGAAGGCAGTGATAATGAAGAAGATTCCTTGAATGAGGAATCAACTCTTTCTCTTCCCTATTCATCTACATCAGATGAAAATTTTGTTTGTTGTTTTAATAAGGAAAATGTAGAAATTGAGTCTGTTCTGGAAGTTGATACTCTTTATAGCCCTGTCTCTAAAAGACCTAGATATGAGTAGCCTATCTTTGACTCATATGGTGATGATAAGATATTGCTTCCTGTATTGAATCTTTAAAGGCAACCTTTTTTAAACAATGAAGAACCATTTTCTCATGTTGGGCAAAAAATATCTCTTGATATGTCATTCGAGACTCCTCCTTTATTTGATCATTATGGAGACAACGATGAAGATGCTAAGGTATTTTTTTTCCTGGAAGAAAAAATCATTAGCATCCATCCTTTTGATGAAAGTAAAAACTATTACCCAAAGCATCACGTTAAAGATAAACATCCATTCATTGATATACATGAGAAGATTTATTGCAATCAGCTAGTAGATGTTTTTAGAGAAGATAAAAGTAAAGTGAATCAACAACCAACATCAACCATTCATTCACCTGTACTTGCAACAAACATTCAACCATATGTGAGAAGTTTTAAAGAAGAGCATGTTTTCTGTTATCAACCCAATAAGTCTTATCACCTATTATATGACCCTATAGGGGAGTACATGGAGTTTCATTTCCTCAATGTATTGAAGCCTTCAAGCTTTGTCATACCTTCAACATTGGGAGGTAATATGAAGAATGTAATTAATTTGTTGTCACAATTTTATTATCTCTTGTTGATCAGTGGCAGAATACAAAATTTTTCTATTAGGAAGTTACTTGAGTGGCTCTGGTGGAAGTTTGTTGCCACCCAACATATTGTAAATGTCAGTTAGAGTAGGGTCTTGTATATAAATAAGCTTGTGTGCAATATTTTCAGTTTTCATTTTGCTTTTAGTTTTTAAATAAGTGACCCCATAGCCCTAGTATAAGACATTGAAGCTGCTAGTTCTTGGCAGCTCACAAGGAGCATGTCATCCCTTGTGGATACAATGTTAGCACATAAATTTTGTCATGGGTCATGTATAGTTATTGTTAAAACCTGTGTCTACACCTCGGATGAGTCTCTCTCTTTTCTAAATACCTTCCTATAAGTTTTTCCTCTTCTGGTTGATAAAGTCAGGCCAGTCAAGTATGTTGTATGCGTAGGGAAAAGCCATGAGAAAAATACAACTTTCAGAGCAGTCCATTTCGAGCTTGAAATACAAGAAAACACGCAGGTTAGATTTTCAATGGTGGATATCCCATGTGCAGTTCAAATTAGCGGCTCTCTAACAGTCGGAATTTAAAAGTCGCGCAAGGATTAACAACTAGATAGAAGCCCAGGAGTCCCGAAGTCCTGAAGTAACGAGAGGTTGCCACGTCAATCGGGAGAAAGTGACTTCAGGATATTTCCATCCAAACATCTCGAAGCCCCGAAGAGTCGAAGTCCTGAAGTCCCAAAGTGACGAGAGACTGCCACGTCAACCAGAAGAAAGTTACTTTAAGAGATTTCCATCCAAACGTCCCAAAGTAAATCTGAGCTGTTGAAGGCTGAGGACACGTGTCGATAGACCTCATACTTTAGAAATTGGGCACTTCGAAGGATTACACGAGCAAGAAAAATAAATCTCTCGAAGCCTGAACTCCCGAAGTGAATCTCGACTGTCCAAAACAAGAGGACACATGGAGGCATATCTCTCACTTTGGAGATACGACACTTTGGAGGATTGTAGGAGCTATGCACTGAAAAGGCTCAAAGCCCAAAATCCCGAAGTAATTGTGAATCGTTGATCTCAAATCAACGAGGACCATGGATCTTTGAAATAATTCCGTTATTAGGCCATTCGACCATTTAGAGAAATTGAGACCTTCAACATCTAAGCGCCTGAAGCCCGAAGTCCCGAAGTAGCGAGAGGCTGCCACGTCAACCAAAAGAAAGTACTTTGGGAGATATTCTTGCTCAACATTCAAAGCTCCAAGCACCAAAGTTGGGTTACCCAGATCACATATTGTAGCATACCAATGGCCTCACTTCATTGCGGGGAAGGAACATGCTCAAATGATAAATTTCTAGAGTGGTCCCACAATTGAAACCATGGTATAGCGGAAGAGGTATGTGGCAGTTGGTGGTGAGTTGTGGGGGTCGAAGCGATGTGGACCCAAACCACCCTTGGCAACTTCCGCAATCAAGTGATTATATAGGGCCCAATCCAAGAGAAGCACGTGGAAACAAGCTAGGCGTAAGGCCTCGTCCTGATCCCAATGATAAGTTAGTTAATGAAAGAAGGGCTAGTGATTGAACAGTCGAATCCCCCATTAAATGGAAGAATGGGGGGTATAGACGAGGAGACAGAAAAATGTCAGCCCAAAGTACCACAGAGGGTAGTTTCTCCTACACGCCCATACTAACTAGGGTTTCCTTCTGACAGAAGGAACAATACAGACAAGAGAAGACACATGGCACTGGAAAGGAGGTGCCCAAGCAACAAGACATGTCGACTATTTTGATTATAAATACATCATATGAATGATGTGTCTAGGAGGAGGGGGGTTCGTTCCAATACCGAAGGAAGTTTTGAGAAATGTTTATGATTGTATATTTCAGTTTGTAAGTCGGAGGGGCATGTAGCTATAAATTGTATTGTTACTGAAGATTCATATGATTTGTTTCATCAGATTTGTCTTCTATGTTCTATGTTCTATTCTTCATCTTGTTTGAATGTATTGTGGATTTTAAGGATTAAAATTTGCCTTTGATTGATAGATTTCTAATGCGGTAGAGGATCTGCTGTAAGCTTGCCTATTTATCATTGTTTATTGTTTATTGTTCATACACATCTAAATTCTCTTTGCAGAGAGGATATTTTCTTAGCGAACATTCATCTTTATGTTATTCTCCTATTCTTCTCTTCATCATTAGACAAATGTTTTGTCTGATAAGAAGCTTAAATGACTTCATTGAGAAAACTGTTTATGACTCCATGGCCCAATGGTCCATCACTGATCTGCAGTGATATTTGTTGTCTTTTCCTTTCTTTAAAGTCTTGTTGATCCACCTACTCAAACCATTTCAATACATTTACATTTTGATGCGTATAGGGCTTATCCTCTTACAGTCTGAGGGTGACTCTTAGTGCTAATAAGAGGTTATAGAGATAAGAATTTGTGTGATGTCATACCTATGGATGTTTTTCATGTTTTTTTGGGAAGACCATGGAAATATGACAGAAATGTCATACATGATGGAAGTGAAAATAATTGCACGCTTCAAAAGAATGGTCGTAAGCATATGTTACTGCCAATAAAAGATAAGGGAGTCAAGGAAGAAGCTAGTCCTAACATAATTCTCATGAGTGGGAAGGAACTCTTGAATGAATTCAAGAAGGTGCAGGAAATGAAGTTTGTTGTGGTGATGAAGCCCAAAGTCATCCTTAAAAACAATTCTATGGATGATTGGCCTGCGAAGATTCAAGAATTATTGGATAATTTTTTTGATATCGTGGTGGATGAATTACCTCGTTCTTTACCACCCATCAAGAGTATTAGTCACCACATTGAACTTATTTTAGGAACAAGTTTTCCAAATAAAGCATCATATAGGTTGACACCTCAAGAGATTGAAGAGGTCAAGAATCAAGTCCAAGAGCTGTTGGATAAAGGTTTAGTCAAGGAAATATTGAGTCCATGAGCAATACCAATTATGTTAAGTCCAAAGAAAGATGGAGGTTGGAGAATGTGCATAGATTCAAGATCCATCAATAAGATAACCATCAGTTATATATTTCCTTTACCCATAATAGATGATTTGATGGATTGCTTGAGTGGAGCAAATTATTTTTCAAAGATAGACTTGAAAAGTGGCTATCATCAGATAAGAATGAGAGAAGGAGATGAATGAAAGACAACATTCAAGACGAATGAAGGATTGTATGAGTGGCTTGTTATGTTGTTTGGATTAACAAATGCCACGAGAAAATTCATGAGATTGATGAATGAAGTACTCAAGGATTTCATTGGTAAGTTTGTAATTGTGTATTTGGATGACATTTTAGTTTTCAGTAAGACTGAAGGGGAACATTTAAGGCACTTGAAATTGGTGTTGAGGAGGTTGCAGAAGGAGAAGTTGTTGATAAATATAAAGAAATGTTTTTTCATGAAGACATAACTCATATGCTTGGGTTTTGTGATCTCTTGAAATGAGTTGAATATGGATCCATAGAAGGTGAGGGAAATTAGAGAATGGCCTTCTCCAAGAACGTGTTTGAGGTAATAAGGTTTCATGGGTTAACATGTTTTTATAGGAAATTCATTAGGAATTTTATTAGCATTTGTGCACCCATATTGGACACTGTAAAAAAAAAGAATAGATCCTTTAATTGGACAACGTAAGCTAAAAAAGGCTTCAGAGTATTGAAGGAGAAGATAACAGAACAATTAATTTTGGTTCTGCCAGATTTCAAGAATACATTTCATGTGAGATGCTATGCAAGTAGAGTGGCTATTGGTCCAATCTTGAGCCAAGACAATAATCTAATTGCTTATTTCAGTGAGAAGTTGAATGAAACTAAGAGGAAGTAATCAACGTATGACAAGGAGTTTTATGTTGTAATACAAGCTCTAAAAAAATGGATGCATTACCTTATTCTAAGGGAGTTTGTCTTGTAAAGTGACAATCAGGCTTTACAGTTCATAACCAGATAGGAGAATTTGAACCAGAGACATGCTAAATGGGTAGAATTCATGCAGAATTTTACTTTTATTATTAAGCACATTAGTGGTAGTGCTAACAAAGTTGTTGATACTTTGAGCAGGAGATGTCTAATTATGCAGGAATTCCAAGTGGAGACCTTAAGGTTTGAACACCTTAAGGGGTTTTATCGAGAAGATCTAGATTTCAAGGAGGACTACGAATCATGTGAAAACCCCTTGCTAAGGGACATATGCTAGTGGATGGAATATTTGAACCAGGATGGATTGTTTCTCAAAGGAAGCCAATTATGTATTCCAAAATGATCCATGAGAGACAACCTATTGAAGGAAAAGCACAGTGGAGGATTGGTTGGACACTTCGGCCATGATAAGACTTATGCACAGCTAAGTTCTTCGTACCATTGGCCAGGTATGAGGTCTGGCATGAAGAAATTCATGGACAAATGTAGAGTCTGTCAGTATGCCAAAGGGAAACAACAAAACACTGGTCTGTATCAGCCATTTCCTATTCCATACAAGCCGTGGGATTCCATAAGAATGGATTTTGTGTTGGGATTACCAAGAACCCAGAGGGGGAGTGATTCCATATTTGTAGTGGTTGACAAGTTCTCAAAGATGGCACATTTCATACCATGATAGAAAAATAGTGATGCTACTCACATAGCCAATTTATTTTTCAAGGAGGTTGTGAGATTACATGGCTTTCCCAAAAGTATAGTCTCAGACAGAGATACCAAATTTGTGGGACACTTTTGGAGATATCTGTGGAAGAAGCGAGGGACATAATTGATCTTCAGTTAAACATATCACCCTCAGAAAGACAAACAGACTGAGGTAGTAAATCAGAGCTTAGGAAATTTGTTGAGGAGTTTGGTCATTGAACATCACAGTCAGTGGGATCAAATTCTTCCCCAGGCAAAGTTTGCTTTAAATGATTCACCAGAAAGAAGCAATGGAAAGAGTCCATTTCATATAGTGTATGGAATGCACCTGAGAGGAATTTCAGAGTTAAGAAATTTGGGACATGATGAATTCTGAAGTGAAGGAGTAGAAGACTTCGCTACAGAAATGCATAAACTTCATGATCAGATAAAAGGATAGTTACAGGGTAGCAGTCAGAAGTATAAGATCCACATTGATCAGAGAAGAAGATAAGTTTATTTTGAGGTGGGAGATCACATTTTCGCACACTTGAGGAAAGAAAGGTTCCCAAGGGGAACCTATAACAAATTAAGGTTGAAGAAGATAGGACCATGTAAAGTCCTTAGAAAATTTGATGCCAATGCTTATGAAATTGAGCTGCCAGAAAATGTTGGAATATCACCAATATTTAATGTTGCAGAATTGTACCCTTATAGGATGGATTATATAGGAGAATAAGATGATTAGAAGGAGATCCAGTGGGAGAAACAAATGGCCAAAATAGAGAATCCACAAATGGAGAAAATTCAAGATCAAAGGATTTGTAAGAAGACTAGGAGGAAGACTTATTTTGAGTACCTAGTGAAGTGGAAGGATCACCCGACAGAGGATGCTAGTTGGGTAACTGAACCTGATATTTAGAGACATGGAAAAAAAGTATTGGAGCTCATGGACAAGAGTCCATGAATATTTTGGTCAGAGGAGTATGATGCAGGAGCATCGCCATCAACACCAAAGGAGGCTGAGTGGAGGAAAACTCAATGCCCAATGCACACATTTAAAGTGGTTTTGGTCCCAAGGAGGGCGCATAATCTTAAATTTTGGAACATTGTAATTAAATACCTTTTAATATTTAGAGGCTTGAGCCATTGTATAAGATCGCTAGAGATTGTAATCACCTTAATTATCTATAGGATTGCACATATTTCGAGCGTCAACTCTTATCTAGTTTGTAAATGCTCATTCATTGTAATAGGCCTTAGTAGATGAGTTTTTTAATTGCGATAGGATAGAACTAAGGTAGTCTGGAGGTAAGGCTCAAGAAGCTCCTCATGTATAAATATATGTAAACTATGCCCAAATGAGGCTATTGAAGCTCATTGTTGAGGCTGTTGAATGTAAATGTAAGAAGGTTGTTGTAGCTTATTGTTGTTGTTGGTTATTATAGAGAGATGTAGAGAATTGTATGAGTCCATGTACATACTTTTCTGAATGAATACAAGCATAAAAGGTTTGAATCCAAATGCATGGTGTTACTTATTTATGAGTTTATTGAGTAAATGTTATGTTATTTTCTTGTTGTGGTTGATTATTCCCATATTTATGCATTTCTTAGTTAGACAGAGGAACTGTTAATGTTTCTTTAAGTTCCAATTGTTTCTCTTTTGAGAGATCTGATTTAAGGAGTGCATAGTGCCCGCAAGGTGTGCGAAGGCTAAGTCAAGTCTGACTCAGAATATTAGAAGAGATAACGTGAAACTTTGCTGAACAAAGTGCAAGGAGTGCACAGTTTCTTAAATGAGAGAAAAGTTTGAGAAGAAACCCATGCAAGGTGTGCATTGGGATTGCACTCAGTTGGAGTGTTGGAAATTATAAGTCTGAAGAGCGCAAGGACTACACGAGAAGTTCTCAAGAACTTCAAAGTCTCAAGGTGAACAGTCACCAG
>ML784182.1:142263-165637 GCA_009831015.1 Picea engelmannii
TATTAATGTTTATATATTTATTTTTTTTCTAAAATACAATTTGAATTAATTATAATTTATATAAAAGAAAAAAATGTATGATTTTGAATTAATTATAATTTATATAAAAAAATTATGATTTTAAAATCAATATTTTTATGTTTTTTATTCGAAAAACTTGTTAAGAGTTTTTCAATGAAGTATAATGTGCTTAAAAATGAGTTTGTATGCAAGAGTTATGAACTTACAAAGATAGAGCTTTGAAGTTCAATGAATATGACCAACTTAGCAATCATACCAACGACTCATGTTGAAGAGAAAATGTAGTTTAGATATATTAACATTATTTATCATATTTCTAACTACAAAATTAAATAATCATTTTCTTTTGATTATGTAGAAGGTGTTATTTAAGGGAGCAACTCTTCTCAAAATCATTCGTCACCCAAACTTGTCAACCCAAACAACTTATTTTCAAAAACACTTGCGAGACATCCTTGTTTGATTTTTCAATTGTTCTTGCATCATTGCCCTTGTCCTCCTATGCCCAAGTTGATAATTTACATGACAAATGTGTTCATAAGCAACATGGACTTGAACATTATCATTCTCGTGCATTCTCTAATCACAAATGTTGTGGATGGTAATGATCTAAAGTCCATCAAGATGGTTTTGGGTGTCACCTATCATTGTGTTTAGATTTAAAAAAGAAAAAACATCCCATGGAAAATAATCTAAATGTACTCAAAGAGGCATGGAAGAATAATTGAAAGGAACTAGAAGAGGTATTCATGAGCATCATCGATATTCTCTAAAGGGTGGTTTAGGAATCCTTCTTCACTTTATTTTTTTTTACTTCAAGATCATGTTTTGAAACATGAACACAAGACATCAATGCTGTGAACTATGTAATATACAATGTTTTTTTTTGGGGGTATTGTTACGCCCTCAAGAGTCATGCCCAATTCCAACCTTGGCATCTCGTTGACATGCAACATCGCGGTGGTTCTTCCTTGGTAACTTCTCTCAACCAAGGATACTTCACCTGGACTACACCTCTTCACCTAGAGCATGCCCATAATCTGTTCTAGGTTATGGATGAGTCACATCCTTACTCTATGCAACTCAATTGTATACTTAGACATGTGTTAACTTTGTTTAACACTTACTCAATTTGGCATACAAAAACAAACATGCCAAACACAAAAGAAAAATATATAGTGTGAGCGGCACCAACGATGCATAATACCCGACTTCATTTATTTGTATTGTGAAAAAAAGAAAGCTTTACAAAGAGGGTGCTACTGTCCCAGTTACATAGAAGGGAAGAGTCTCACGACTCTGCCTCATTCACCAAAATTGTCCAAACCTGTAGTTCTGTCACACAAAGACTTCTCCCTTGTCGTTTCTCCTTGCCTCAACTTGTGGTGTGCCCCACTAGTGCGCCCAACCTCAGAGCTCCATGTCTCTCACCTTCGTGTTTTTCCTTTTCTCTGTTTGGTTGTGTGCCCTTGCTCTTATATGGACTCTAAGGGACACTTGTGTGAAACATCACATATCTTCGGTGTGTTGCGTCCCTTCATGAATTATCACACTCAACCAACCGTTGCACCCCTTCATGGACATAATGCACCCATCTAAGGCTGAGTTCCCATCAATCGTTCATCTCTTGGACCAATGTACCCCATCCTTGGGCCCACACCCCTTGCCTTGTGCTCTTACCTTGTGTTGATTGTCATGACTCTTCATGGGTGTGTCGATGGGGTTGTCCAACCTCTCTAATGTGCCCATGTTTCCAAGGGCAGATGGGTCCACTCATTGGGCATGCTCCCAAGTTTCCCCTCCCTTTCCCAAACACAACCCAAGTCTTTTCATCCATCGCAATGGGATAAGGGTGTGTGCCCCCTTGGGCTCGCACATCACCATCGTTCCCCAAGGAACTACTTCCCACACCCAAACATATTCATTTTCCCAACCAATTGTTTCCTCCTTACTCTCTTCATCTATTATGTTACCAAAATTTCCCAAAGAGCACGCTTTCTTAGTGGGTGTCCTAGAAGGCCTTACATCCTCCCCGAATAATTTTTTTTTCTTCTCGACAACTTCCACATCACTTGCAATCCGTAGCAACCTTTTTCAAACTCCCAAATCATGTCCTCATACATCTATAAGGAATTGTACCTCTCCCAATTGTTCTATTCGTTGGGTTTGTCCTTCTAATGGATGAAGTACTCATGCACTCGACCTCTGCCCCGCCCCAATATGCGATGCACCAAAATATTCTTTACCTCCAATTCTAGCTTATCTGCAACCATGGTCAGTGCTATGGATGGCTCAACTAGACCTGGTTCATCTGGGTCCCTTTGGCATGAATTCAATTGGATAACATGGAAGACAGGATGAATTTGTCACATGTGGAATGGCAACTCCAATCTATAGGTGACATTGTTAATATTCTCAAGAAGTTTGAATGGTCCCTCATACCTCCACACGAGAGATGGAGCCATCCCTTTCGATGGTGGGAATTGATCTCTACTCAACTTTATTAAGACCAATTCTCCTACTTGGAATTCTGCATCATGCTTGCTATGATTTTCCCGTTGCTTCATTATGTCTGTTGCGTTAGTAAAGTGTGTGCAAGATATATCCAACCGATCCTATGAACTCTTCACAAAACCCATGGTTGATATATTTGTCCCATAATAGCCTTGTGTCACAAAATGAGGAGTTGTGGGTTGTTTTCTATTCATCAGCTCAAATGGAATGTAGCTCATCATTGAAATCTTCTATAGGTTGTAGCTGAACAGAGCAACGTCCAACAAGTATGTCCAATTCATTTGATTTTCATGTACATATTGCTGCAAGTAATCCTCTAGAAGTGCATTGATTCATTCGTTTTCCCCATATATATATGGATGGTAGGATGAACTCTTCAAAAAATTCATCCCCACAAGATTGAACAATGTTGTCCAAAAATTACTTGTAAACCTTGCATCCATGTTCGACACAATGTTCAGGTGGCATGCCCCAATACTTCACTGTGTGCTTGAAAAAAAACTTCATAACTTCTTCAACGTTGCATGACATCTTTGTTGCAACGAAGACGCCATACTTGGAGAATCAATTCACCATGACCAAAATCTCTTTGCATCCCTTCACCATTGGAAGATGTGTGATGAAGTCCATTGAAACACTCTTCCATGATCTCTCTGGAATCGATAAAGGTTGCAACAACCCTGCTCTCATTCTGGTGTCTGTCTTATCCTGCTGACATATAAGGAAAGTGTGAGCATACTCCTCCACATATTTCTTCATCCACTCCAAAAAGTATCCTCACTCCAACAATGCCATCATTCTCCACTATCTTGGTTGGTAATCCAAGGGCAAGTCCTGGAATTTCTTCACGAGTTCCCTCGAGGTTGGACAACTCAGGGACATAGATTCACTCCCCAAAATACAATAGTCCATCATGTAGCCAAAACTTTTGTTTTTTTCCTTCCTTCACCTATTTCATGATTTTCTTCGTCATGTGATCATGCTCTAACCCTTCCTTGATTTGTTTGTGCAACTCTTCCAAGACATGAATCTGAATTCCCCCTGATGTAGGAAACTCATCTTCCTCCTCTAGGATAATAAGTTGTGCCTTTCTTCTCAAGGAATTTGTGACAACGCTCAATTCCCGACCTATACTCAAGGTCATGTTGATCCCGAATATATTTGCAAAACAAAGTGAATACAGATTATTATCAAAATATTCTTAACACAAAATAA
This sequence comes from Picea engelmannii, assembly GCA_009831015.1. Taxonomy (NCBI): domain Eukaryota; kingdom Viridiplantae; phylum Streptophyta; class Pinopsida; order Pinales; family Pinaceae; genus Picea; species Picea engelmannii. The sequence continues at coordinate 146,014 of ML784182.1, forward strand.
CAGATATATAGTAAAAATGGTTTCTATTTAATAAGGAAATAAGCTGAAACTGTAAAATGCAACGAAAACAAGCTTGCTAGAATGGTGGTGGCTTATCTCTGAGAAGAGATGTGACGGCTGTGCTCATTCTCAAGAATATGATTAAAATGAGGCTTTGAAGGCCTTTTTACAATAAACAGGAATGTAAAAAATCCTATACATCCAAAAAACCTAACCCTAGGAGATGAAGTGCCAAAAGTCACGTGGGCCCCATTTGGGTAAGTTAGTACATCAACTTCATGGGGTGGTAACTTTTGCATATGATATCTGTTTTAGGCACACGATAGCCCGTTGGAAAGGTCTATCTGAGGACTACACATTTTGTTGATATCTATCAAAGGTCAGTGTTATCACTGAAATTTCATCCGCAAATGGTTACAAGAATTCAACATCGTCAAATAGTTATGAAGTCATCCATGGACCTGAATTAACACAAAAGCATTCATAAAGGGTAAAAAACTATACAAATAGTGAAAAAATTGAAGGGCGCTATGAAGACACTGGGCACGTGCGCACATGCGCAAAACAAAAACACAAGATTCGTGCACATGCGCACGATGCACGACTTTTATCGCAAAAAGCCGTGCACCTGAGCAACGACGCATTTATGAGAGTGGTCGACCTCCCACCCACTTCTGGTTCAGCTCCCAAGCTGATTTGACATTCAAATCTGGACTGGATTCGACTGGATGGCTGGTCAAAGACCTAGAAATTCCCTAATTAGCCTCTTTACACACTACAAACTAGTTGAACAATAGCTCAAAGGAATGTTATACAAAGGCCATGTATACACTTCATTTTTCAAGGAATTCAAAGCAAAGTTATGCTGCCATTATTCTCTTGAGGACTCTTCTTTCCTTGCCAAGAGTATACTGACATCATTGTATTGGGAAATCCATCTCACCCCTTGAGTGGATTAGCAAAGAATTCTTTCACCATTTTCATTTTTATTTTCAAAGTTGTAAGAAGAGCTTACTTGTGGGGGTCCAAGAGCCCTCCCTTGGAGGAAAAAGGGACTCATAGTCCCCTTGCTTCTCGGTGTTTTCTTTCACTAATATTAGCCTTATCATTGGTGACATGGGTCTCATTGTTCCTTTTGTCCTTATGTCCCTATGTTTATAAATTTAGTTGTTATTTTATTTCTTAGTTGTTGTTTTATATTTCTTTTTCTAACCCTTTTCCTTGGAGCTGTCCTGCTCAGAAAACCCAACTGAGCTTGCAAGCACCTCTATTTTTCTCACTAAGGTGACAAAAGAGGTGCAACAGTTATTCTAACTATGGCGAGCCCTAAAAAACGTTTTTTAGGGCCTCAAAATGGCCCTGCAAGTCAGGGACCTGAAAACTAGGGAAAAAACCGCCAAACTGGAAAAATGCCAAAATGATCTAGTTGGAATAGGTTGGAGACCACTGACATCCATATGGATCAATTCTCTTCCATTAGGAAGCAATGGTCTCCATTGTTTTGAGTTCCCCCATTAGATGAGGATATTTCTGATGAATTTGGCCCCCAGTGAGCCACTTGCCTTAGTGCAGGAGTTGCCCTGCTTTGACAACTCGATAAAGTTGGATCCTTTGCTGGCGAGTGCCCTTGATCTATTTTTCCACAATCTGATCACTGGATTCCTATTGTATGCAATCAGGGTTGAGCTCTATTGGTGTCAGTTGTTCTACTATCTCTGAGGTGTCCAATACTGGTGGAAAATACAGTTGAAGGATATCCACGTTGAACACTGGGTGCAAGCCAAGGAAAGGAGGAATGTTGAGCTCGAAAGCATTATCACCCAAAAACTTGGTGATGGTGTACAACCCATAAATCAGTGTTCAAATATTCCGATGGGGTCCTAGAAGGCACTCTTTCTGCAAGTGCAACCAAACTTTGTCGCCCACCTGAAGCTTATGTGGCACCCGGTGTTGATCATGGCATTGCTTGTACTTCTCATTGGACTTCTGTAGGATATCTTGAACCTATTAGAGAATGTACTGGATCTGCTCAATGAACTGGGTGGCTTTGTCAACTTTAGTTGGAGCAAGAGATAAGTTGGCCGAGGTGACCACAAGGGGTAGTGCAACATCTATGGGAGCCAATGGTTGGAATCCCAACCCCACCTAAAAGGGGTTGTGGACAGTTGAGCTATGCAGGGCTTGGTTGTAGATATGTTGAACATAGGGGAGACCTCATCCCATGTGTGAGGGTTCTTGGAATTATACATGCGTAGGATATGCACAATCATTCAATTTACGACCTCGGTTTAGCCATCTGTCTGGGGGTGGAAGGTCATAGATTTGGTGAGCTTGGTGTCTAGCAGTGACCAGAGGCTTGAACAGAATGTGATGAGAAATCGACTGTCCTGATCTGAGACAATGGTTTGTAGGATTCCAAAATGTACCCAGACTCGTTCAAAGAAGAGCTTGGCAATGGCCTCTATTGTGATGCTCTTCTTCCAGGCAACCAGAATCGCCATCTTAGAAAAGCGATCCAAAACCACAAAAAAACAATCATTTCCCTGCTTGGTAGATGGGAGGCTCGACATGTAGTCCATTGAGATGGATTCCCATGGCCTGTTAGGAGTAGGCAGAGGGGTGTACATGCCCTGTTTCTTAGTGGTTGGTTTGGCAATCACACTAAGAATTGCAGGACCTAATATACTTGTTGACCTCCTCTCGAAGTTTCGGCCAATAGAAATATTTCTTCAACATTGCCACTATATTTTCGATGCCGAAGTGTCTTGCCACCCGAATGTAGTGGGATTCCCATATCAACTTCACTTGCTTGCTTGATGGAACGTAGATATAGCCTATACGACACAACAACCCTTCCTAAAGATGGAAATTAGTGACAACTGCATTTTCTCCCAACATTTGGTAGGTGGTGGCGAACTATTGGTCTGTCTCATAGAGTTGGGGCCATCCATAGGTCTCATGGCCACAAGAGTCTAACACTGTGGTGAGTGTCATGACTGGCGGTCTGCTGAGGAAATCAGTTATGAGGTTGGTGCTTCCCATTTTATACTTGATGTTGAGGTGGAATTGCGGCAAGTACATGGACCACTTCTGATGGCGATCATTCTGCAATTTTCCTTGTGTATACATGAACTATAGTGGCTTATGATCAGTGTGGATGAATGTCTACTTCCCAAGAATGTAATGTCTTCACTGGTGGGCATGCTTGCACAATGGAGTACATTTTTATTTTGTAAGTAGGGTACTTACAGACAACATCTGATAGTGTCCCACTATGATAGGCCAAGGGGTGGTCGTGTTGAGTGAGAACATCGCCCACAACATAGTCTGAAGCATCTGTATCGATCTCAAAGGGTTGTTGTAGGTCCGGTAGTGAAAGTACCGGGGCTGAGCATAAGTGATGCTTGAAATCATCAAACAAAAATATCTCCTTACCACCACCCCTGGTTACTTGGTTGAGGGCCCATGCAATATGGGAGAATCCCAACACGAACCTATGGTATAAATTGGCAAGGCCCAAGAAGCTTTGAAGCTCAGTGAGTGTGGTTGGGGCTGGCCAGTCATAGATGACTTGGATTTTGGCTGGATCAACATGTGTGCCATGCTGATCAACGATGTAGCCCAAGTAATGAACCCTGTCCATGCCGAAGGATCATTTTTCCAAGTTGGTGTAGAGATGGTGCTTCCGTGTGGAAAACCTATTGATTATGATGCAAGTGTTCTTCCCAAGTCTTTTTGTAAATGAGGATGTCATCTAGATACACCACTACAAAATTATTGGTGAATGGTAGCAGGATATCATCCGTCATCCTCATGAAAGTGGCTGTAGCATTTGTCAAACCAAAGGGAATGACCAACTATTCAAAAATACCTTCCTTTGACTTGAAGGTGGTCTTACATACATCTGTCTATTCTATCGGGACCTGGTGGTAGAAAGACTTCAGATCAATCTTACTAAAGTATTTGGCCCTCGTGAGCTGATCAAGGAGTTCATCGATTATGGGAATCAGGTACCGGTTTCTGACTGTGACTTTATTTAGAGCCTGGTAATCAATGTAGAGTCGCCAGGTTCCATCTTTCTTTTGTACCAACAAGATTAGGCTCCCGCGAGGTGATGAGATGGGACATATCTGCCCCTTGTGGATCATTTCTTGGATCTGCCACTTGATCTTCTCATTATCTAATAGAGAGTGGTGGTAGATTGGCCCATTGTGAAGTGGTGCACCAGGAGTCATATTGATAGGGTGCTTGACTTGACAGTCCATAGGTACCCTGGTAGGTGAGGAGAATATATCTGAGTATTCTTCCATGACCTTATCCACTTTCTTCTGCTATGTGGAGAGGTCGGCTGCGAAGACCCTGGATGTGGTTGCGATCTTTCACTCATTCTCAGAGCAAATCATGAAGAATACAAACTTCCTTGTCTGAGAGATGACCTTTCTACATTGCTTGGCAGAGATCAAGGAAATAACACTGGGTGGGACTGCCTCAGGTATCTTGTACAATTTATTTTTCAAAGTAATAATAACACTGCGAGGCCTAGACTCATATACAACATGATGTTTCCATAAATATGGTTGGCCCAAAAGAACATTACAAACTTCAAGAGGGGAAACATCACACAATACCTTGTCTTTGAAGGGATTGATTCTGTATGACAGATGACATTGTTGGCTGACGTGGATGTCACTTCCTTGGTAGAGCCATCTAATGGTGTAGGGATGCGGGTGAACCATTGTCGGAAGGACAAGTCGCTTGACAACCTCTTTTGAGATGAGTTTCTTCTGGATACCGCTATCAATGATAAAGTGTAGCGGAGTACCCTTCACCCACATCTGTGAAAGAAAAAGGCACTCACCTTCCTCTGGCTCATCTGGTTCACCGGGCTGGAGCTTGGTGGTAGCAATGGTAGCACTGGGTTCTACGTCTATGATCCGTCTCCCCCTTTCTGGTTCTGACTCAAAGTCAGAATCTGCATCTGATTTAGAGGCTTTCACCTCAACCACCAATGACAACTTTGAGCGACAATCAACAGTTTTACGCCAGGGGCTCTTATGGAAGTTGCACCACTTCCAGATATCTTTCTTTGTCTTTCCAGTGTCCTTCTTTGCTTGCGGCCTGGACTAGATGTCCTAAGCCTATCCATATTTTCTCTGTCCTTTTTTCTGCAAGTTGGGGCTATCCTTTCTTGGATTTTGCTGTGAGGGGTTCCCAGGCCCAAATTGTTGCATCTTTTGTATGAGCTTCTACTCAATTTTGACGACATATCGGTAGGCCGCACCCAAGGATGAGATGTCCAAAAACTCCATTTTTCCCTGGATGTATCTATGCATACTTCCGCAATAATTGAGCACCAGATGTCACTCAGAATATTTGATACCCATCTTGGTGCGCAAGTTATGGAAGATATTTGTGAAATCGGGCACTGCTTGGTCTCTTTCCTGCTACAACGTGGTCCATTTTGTGTACAGGTCATCATAACTTCCAACAGGCTAGTATTGTTCCTTAATATCATCCCTGAAGGACTCCCACATGACTGTGACTATAAATAATGAGGGTTCCTTTGTTTCCTTTTGCTCACAAAAATTTTTCCACCAATCTTTGACATGGGGGATGACTTTGAGGAGTGAAAAAGTAATCTTTTCTCTATTCGAGAAGTTATGGACAGAGAAATACCCTTCTAGCAAATTCAACCATTTGTCTACTATATCTGCATCTATCTGAACTTGAAATATAGGAATATCGAAGTTGATTTCTACCTTGAAGGGGGTAGTTCCTTCGTTTGAGGAAGATGTGTCGCATGTTGGTAGTCGCCGAAGGATTTGTGCAAAACTATCCATCATCTCGTTCCTTTGTTGCATGAGGGCTTCCTCGAGAAACATTTTGAAGGGATCTCTTGTCCTGTCGTATTTATTTTCTTCTGCCATGAGAGGTCATTTGGGCATGAAAGAGATTTTTTCCTCAAGAAAAACAAGCTCAAGACCCAAGTCTTTGTACCCTGACCTCATTGGGGACATGCATTAAGAACAACAAGGAGCAGACCTCTCTGATACCACTGATCCATAATATATTTGTAGAACAAAATGAATATAGATTATTATCAAAATATTCTTCATACAGAATAAAAGATATACAGTAAAATTGGTTTCTATTCAATAAGGAAATAAGATGAAACTGTAAAATGCAGTGGAAACAAGCTTGCTAGAATAGTGGTGGCTTATCTCTGAGAAGAGATGCGACGACTATGCTCATTCGCAAGAAGATGATTACAATGAGGCTTTGAAGGCCTTTTTATAATAAATGTGAATGTAAAAAACCCTATACATCAAAAAAACCTAACCTTAGGAGATGAAGCACCAAAAGTCATGTGGGCCTCGTTTGGGTAAGTTATTACATCAACTTCACAGGGTGGTAACTTTTGCATACGATATTTGTTTTAGGCGCACGATAGCCCATTGGAAAGGTCTATCCAAGGAATACACATTTTGTTGCTATCTATCAAAGGCCATTTTGACTGTGGATAGCCCTAAAAAATGTTGTTTAGGGCCTCAAAACGACCCCGCAAGTGAGGGACCTAAAAACTAGGGAAAACACTGCCAAAATGAGCCAGTTGGAATAGGTGGGAGGCCACCGAAATCCATTTGGATCACATGTCAAATTCTGTGAGGAAGTCCTGCCATCTTCCCTGCTTGGGTGACAACTTCGACCGTGTCACCAAGTAACTTGTCACAACATTGTGTGTCTTCACGACAAATGGCTTTCCCAACAAGTAGTGTCTCCAAGTATGAAAACAATGTACCACTGCAGTCATGTACTTCTCATAAAATGGGTATCTCCATTCACGATATTAGATCCTTTTTCTATGAAAGGGAACCAGATGTCCCTCTTTCATTAAAACTCCTCCAATGGAAAATTTTGATGCATGTGTCCACAATTCGAGCGATTGCTAAAATTTTGGTAGCTTGAACATGGGGGCAGTGACAATTTTGTGTTTTAGCTCTTGAAACACAAACTTTATCCTCTCTATAAAGTTCCATGCCTTCTCCTTTTTCAACAAGTTAGTTAGTTATGCAACAATCTTGGAGTATCCCTCTACGAACTTGTGATATTAGTTTTCTAGCCTAAGGAAGAATATCACGTCGTGAACTATCCAAATCTATTCCCAATCTTTGATTTCCTTCACCTTTGTAGGGTTCTTGCAAATTCATCCTTGGCCAATCCAATGCCCCAAGAATGGTATCTCAGTCTGCATAAAAACACACTTGGACTTCTTCAAGAATAACTGGTTTTGTCGTAATGCCTCAAAGACCCACGCCAAATGCTTTTTGTGCTCCTCCATACTTTTGTTGTACACTATGATGTCATCCAAATACACCAACGAACTTGTCCAAAAATGGTCGCAACATGTCAATCATCAATGTGAAAAATATTTTAAGGGCATTGCACAACCCAAAAGGAATCATCAGGAACTCATAGCTCTTATACCTTGTCACCATATGTTTCTTCGCTTCATCTCCTTCTACAATTCGCACTTGATAATACCCATGTTGCAAGTCAACCTTTGAAAATATCTTAGCCTTGGCCAACTTGTCAAAGAATCATTAGCTAAAGGCAACGAGTATTGGGTCTTCATAGTTTATTTGTTCAATGCTTAGTAGTCCAAACACATCCTCAACTCTGAAGCATATGTCTTATTTCAAAATAAAACTAGGGTGCCACATGGGGACCTGGATGGATGAATGAATCCAACATCGATCAACCCTATCAACTGTCTCTTTAAATCTTCCAAATCATGCTCGAAAAATTGATGAGGAGCTCTTACAGGTGGTTGCAACTCATTCTTTAGCTCTATATGGTGGTCAATAGTGTGTCATGGTGGGAGAAATTTCAACAACTCATTAGACATTCCACCTTGTTTCTCTCTTCATACTCAATGCAAACACAAGTTGTACCTTTCCACCAAAATTCCTTGTGGTTGTGCGTACAACCCAAGCATTTTGTTCACCAAGTATGACCATATTGTCCATCCATGGCATGAGGACTGAATGTGTCGTCCTTAGGGACTATTTCACAAGAATCACCTCAAATCCATCCACAGTAATCACCATGAAGTTATCCCAACCTTCCCACTTATCAAGTTGAATGTGAACTAAGGAGGCAACACCAACTGCTTCCTTTTCCTTAGAGTTTACTGCCTTCACCATAGCTCCACACGGGGAGACTCTAAGTCCCAACTCCTTCACTACTTCAATATTCAAAATGTTGTGTGAGGCACCCGAGTCAACCAGAGCATGCAACGTTCTTACATTGATAACCAAATCCATGGAACACATGAAACACAACTGATGGTCTTCGCTTCCAAACTTTCCACCCAAGGCACCAAACCTTTGTAGCTTGCTGCAAACCAAGCCTTTCCACTCTTTATGTGTTAAGTGAAAAAGAAAAAGAAAATCACAATACAACATACCTACATTGTGCTTGTCTTTCAAAAGCTGTGTGGGAGCACCCCTTGGTCGACCACTTGGTTCCAAAGTGCTTTGTTGCAAGTCCATGTATATCCTAGCTTGTTGTGCAAACCAAGACTCTTCTACCTTAGGTTGCATTGGGACAGTTGAATATACTTGTCTTGAGTCATTCACTATCTGCTTCCATCGTACAACTTCATCCATCTCTATCCAAGGAGTCACGCCACCCTTGGTCACCCCACTAATGGACTATGTGAATCCTTTCATACTGGGCGCTTTGTTTATGAAAAACCTTGTATATTTTAGCCTTGTACAATATTTTACTGCAAACAAATTTTCAATAAAAGAACAAAAAAGATATAATGGAAAATACACACATTACACATATTTTTCCCCTACAAACCCAAAACGGGAAAACCAACATAGTCTATATTCATTCATAGTGATACATTGTTTACAATACAATATACATATAGGAGCCAACGACATCCAAAACCCTAACCCAATGACCTGTATTAGTCAACAACCCGTTGAGGGGTCCTAAATCCCTTTAACTCAACAGTAGGAACCAAACCCGCCACTGAGGCCCAATTAGAATCTGCAACATTTAATGGTGGAATGGTTCTCTAGATCTTGCAATCTGGCCAATTAATCGATGGGATTTACATAGTGATTGACAAGATGTCTTCTTGTGAAAGCTCCTCCTTCAGTTTTGAACCTTCTCTTTTTCTATTTTCTCTTATAGGTGGGACCAATATAAGATAAATGTTGGTATAACTTAGCTGGGTAACAAAGGGGAAATGCTTAACTACTGAAGAAGGTTGAGCTTGGGATAACCCTCATGCTCAATCATGTAGAAAATGACTCTTACACCTATGACAAGCCTAGTACTAATACATTAACCTGCTGGTGTTCCAATCATTGTCTAAGATACAATTATCAGAAGAGAACATACATGTAATAAACAATGGAAATAAAAATAGTTTCATTATCTCTAATCATTGATCACACATTAACACAATGATTACTTTTAATCATTAAATACAAGAACTATAAAAATATTGAATTAGATAACTTATCAACAGATTCGAGGCTCTTACTCATTTCAACATCCATTCATGAGATAAAATCATAAATAATTCTTCTTCAGATCCAATCACACATGCTTTTGATGAAAAAAACAAACTTGTATCTGGTCCTAAACACGACTTATCAATTAAGGTAGCTCCGAAATAATTCTTTACAAATCCAAAAATGAGGGTCTTTGCAAAAACCATCAACCTCTTCTAACATGTTGATCCTCTTATTTATAACATATTATTAACTAAAAATAATTATCAAAAGTGCAAGCTAAGTAAAACAAAACATTGCCACATGGCGCTTTCACCCTTCAATCTTCTAAGAGTAATCAAATGGTTTCACTTGAGTGGGCGACTCTTCTCATACTCCAACCATTTGATGAAGTGTCCCTCGCATGTGCTGGCATACGAGAATCTGTGTCGGTCCATCAGGGCTAAAAGGGTCTTCTTTATCTCCACTGCCTGTGCTCGATACTTGACTATTTTAGCACTTAAATACTGTAACACTGTTCGAGCCTTGATCAGGTGCTCCATGAAATGTTGTACTTGACTCAGCGCCATGTTTTCCACATTTTCTATCTCTGTAGCTCATGATGAGTCTTGTTCGGCATGTAGTTTGACTATGTCATGAAAATCGACAAAGTTGTCGGGTGTGCGGAGCTCTGGAAGGCCGATGTCTCTCGTCGCCTGATTGATCTTGGTCCAATTCCTTTCACACTCGTCTTATTTCTCTTGGATTTCCTAATGATGTTCTTGGGCCATTTTTGTAATGTCCCCACCTTGAGACATAAGGGTATTACACAATGTTATGATGACCAGGGTATCTAGTTGGAGATTATAGAGAGAACAAGAGATATTGAGGGATATTTTGGGGTCTGGCTTGCATCTCTCATCCTAATTCATCATTATGATCCATTCCTCACAGATTGGCTTTGGTTCCATTGCATTCCGATGATTTCCATGGTTTTGAGTATTTTGAGCTATAGGTTAATTAAATTCACTGAAGAGGTCATTTTGGGCACAATACTTGGAGGAACGTCTCAATGTAATAGTTCATTGGAATAAGGAGGAACAATAATACAGGATAGGATGATGATAAGTGACTTTCAGTGGCCAGGGAAGCCACAAGGAGAGATAAGGTGTTTTTCAGAGGTAAAAAGGTTAATTAATTAATTAAAGTGATTTAATTAATTAATTAATAATTAATAAAATGAAAGTCACTTTGGAGGGACAAGGTGAGAAGGAAGTATAAAGGAGAGGAAAGGGCCTCTATTCTCTCATACATGTATGATTATCATTTTGATATCTAGATTCTAGATAGAGAGCCCATACCTTGGGTGTTTTGAGGGTTTTGACTCAACAAACCCTAGAGGATGATTCGGTGGTGAAAGATTCCACCTAGATTGTACCAAGCTTGGTTTCAAGGATGCAATACTCCCCCACGCCATTCTAGTTCATATCTACTCAGTGCAGGAGGGTTCTACACCAGCCACAGGAACAAAAAGAGAGAGAGGGTGCATCATTGGGGGTTTCCAGCAAGGGGGGCACACCATCCATTAGGGAGGTTCATTGTAGGTGATTGGCGGGGATTCTCGAGATTCTAGCACTTGGGTTTTCATTGCATGGTCTTGGACATCATATCTAGTCCATTCAGGAGGAGTTTTATGTACCATTTGATTTATTAGATGCATGGGATGAACTGAAGGAGAGGAGCAAACTTTAGAAAGTGGTTTCAGTCATTTGCTAGCCCAGATATTCACTATTTCGCTTGGGACTTCTCCAGCGAGGTAACCAAGCCCCTATCTACCATTCTAGTGGTTTTGTGGAGAATTTGGAGGCATCTAGGAGGGAGGCCAAATTATCTAGGGTTTTTGGCATCCAGGGGGGTGCACCATTCCTTGGAGGGAAGTTATATCTATGGGTTTGAGAGGGATTTTGAGGATTTGAGAACTTGGGTAGTTCTTTCATTTACCCGATCTATTGTTTGGCATATTTGCCAGAGAGTTTGGACATATTTGGTAGCAGGGCCAAATTGTTGAGGCTATTTGGTGTTCCAGTAGGGCGTGGCATCTTCCAGCTTGGCGGTTTGGCACTTCATACGGTCCAGATCTCATTCCTGTATTGGTATTCATTTTTATTCAGCCTTTGGAGGCTTACCTTGTCTTATCAGATAATTTTGTAGCGGCTCTTATTGTGTTTATTGGATCCATCTGTTGATCATTCCAGATCTACATCATTCTTATATTCAGGGGCTTCTTCTATTTATGAATAGTATCATATCTGAGGTATTTTGGATTATCTATCATATTGTTGATCTTGCATATGGTTGAGGTATGTTCCAGTACTGTATCTTCTTGTTTATTGCTACAAACACACATTAAAGTCATCAATATATCCCTAAGGGCAAGCTAAAGGATCATAGTAAGCAAACTGTTTGACGAAATGCCACAACCAATAAAAGTTTAAAATTCATGCAAGAAGTGATGTTCCTGGAATATTTGCTTGGGAACGTTACAGTGGTATCAGAGCTTAGACTCCTGCCATCCTCAGGGGTCTTCCACAAGGAGAAATGGATGAGATATACTTTGAGATAATATTATGTGAGATAAAATATTCTTCCCTTAGCAAGGGAACTAGGGCCCAAATAAATTTCCCACAGTATGTAGCCTTAAGAAATCCCAGTTGGAGCAAAGATGAGGTTTTACACAGGATCATCTTAGTAGAGGAAAAGAGAGCCAGAGAAGCTAGATGGAGGGAAGAACAGAGAGACCCCACGCCCATTAGGAGCACACAAATTTTCTATAGTTGCAAGGTGCCTTGGGAACCAGATCATAGGTGTAGGAGTAAGGGTCAAAAGAACATTATTGATGTGCAATATGACAGTGATGATGAGATGTGTGAGGGTGGAGTGATAGATGCTTATTTGGAGCAATTTGATGATGATAGTGACTCTTGCATTGAGGCTAGCAATTCTTGCATGCTTGAGGAGGATAGTGACCCTTGTGCATTGGAGGGACAGTTGGATGGACAAGATGATAGCACCAGTGTTTCATCAGACGTATCACATACTATTGATGACATTACAACTCAGCAGAGTGGTGACACTAGTGAGGATTCACACGTGTTATAACCTAGAGATGATGAGATCCCTATGGTGACCATGACACAACTGTCATATGCCCAGACATCTATGACAACCACATCACATGAGGATATCAGTGGCATGTCAGATATGATGGAGGAGTCGTACATGAGAGATACACAACAGAGACACATAGATCCATAGATCGAGGATGAGATATATGATGTGCAAATAATTGATCCTACACTTACATATCAACATGAGGATATTGGGTCACCTCTTATAGGGAATCCATTAGTTGAGCTGGATATGGAGACTTACAGCTTGATGGGACACTTACTTCCAGGACCAGCCTGTAGTGAGGAGGACATACCCTTTATTGATCAGGATGACCATTGCACGTGTCTGGACACATCTATATGGGATCCAGATGTAGATGATAGTAGCAGGGTGAGTGCACAGGAGGATACAACTACTCACACCAGATACAATATAATTTAGAGGGAGATAGCATTTGATTATGAAAGTGATGTGAGAGGGAAATCCCGCTTACAGAATTAGCATTTAAGGGCTCTAATCATGCATGTAGAAAATGACCATTTAAAGGCCTCTACTCTTTACTATTCTCCCAACACAAAACCCCACATTCATGCAATACAAAGGTGCAAACAAGATTAGTTAACTCTACCTTAAATCCTTCGTTTGATGTCAATCCCTTTTCTTTCACTTGCTTCTTGACTGCAAGCCTCCTCCCAAAGCTAACCTACATTCACACATGGACAAACAGAGAGATGCAAACATGCATTTTATATACTAATTGTTGGGTTAGATGTGACAATATCATAAAATAAATACACAATTTGAACACATGATATGGTGGGACGAAAAAAGTATTCATTTTTGTATTAATCTTCACAAGAGTAAACTTTACAATATATGGCCGGCACTGCTCCTCGAACCTGGTCCTGGGCTCCTCTTCACAATGAACCAACTACTGAACCTCACAATACAATTGTAGGAAATTGGAGAAAAGGGGGGATAAATTTGGGTAGAGATTCTATACTCTTCTTCTTCTTCTTCTTAACTTTCAAATGGGACCTCTACCCCTTCTTTTATAGGTAGTTATCTGGTTGAATGATTGGCCATACGTAGTCAAACGATTTTAGCAATTTCCCGAAACTCTATTTCATGTCTGCAACTTTCCATTTTTCGTTCTTTTGTCAGTATACGCGTGTTGTAGAAGGCCTACAAGTGTATGTATGTGTGCATATGCAGACTGTAGAAGGCTAGGGCACTTGTGGCTAAAAAAATATGGATTTTTAGAAGAGCTTGGCTCAAGAAAATGGAAACTAGTAGGGCCAGAGGCCAGGTATGCAGGTTGGGTGAAAATTAGGTTTATAACAAATACCCCCTAAAGTGTGAGGTCAGAAGAGCATCTGATGGCCAAAATACTTTACCAATTTTCGTCAATGTGCCAAGTGAGTGAGCCCAGGGACCAGTATGCGGGAGCTACCATCTGCAAAATAACAATTTGTCTCACCAAGGCGGGCCTACCCATGCTCAAGATAGAAACTAAAATCATGGATGCCAATCAAATACACTGCAGATCCATGTCATATAACTATAAAAATTGTAGCCATGAGCAATACACAGCGGATCTACATCTCAAAATCAAAAGATATACATGTATAGTATCCATCTTTAAGAAGCTAAGTGTTGTTTGATGGTTGGAGATGACGCTTTCAGAGCTTGAGCAACAACTTCAAGATCTTCAAAAATTGGGTAAGAGTATAATATGAGTGTATGACTTCACTACCCAGAGGTCTTCGACATATCGTCATGAATAGACAAGAGGATCCCGATGATCAAACATAAAACTTCATTGATTTTTAACAAGGATTTTGATTGGTGTTTTAGGATGGTCGGGCATGAGGGCAAGAGACAAACTGTAAAAAGGCCGACACGAGCTTGGTAAAAACTTCCCTTGTACAGTAGTATGACAAATGATGAGATTCAGGCAACATGATATTGACATAAGTTGACGATTCAGGAGGCAACACCAACTCTCCATATGTTCGGAGGCGTAACCAAATGGAGGAGGAAACGACTCTATGAGAACAACTTCCTAAGGTCATACTATATCCCAAATCTTTGACAAACATACAAAAATATGTGATTTTTCCAAGGGCGACTCATTGTGCTACCAACAAAAAGAAAATATGTTTCCCTTCCTCTTTTTGGGGTATATTTTATTTTTTTTGGTCTTTTTTCAATATTTTTGAAAATCTTTGAAAAAAGAATAAAAGAATTTTTACGTTACAAAGGAGGAACGAGTGTCGCAATCATACTAGTTCCAGGCACAAGGAACACACTGATGCTCAGAGAAAAAGGACATATGCAGAAAAGGGACACTCGAAAAAAACCTCCATGGGCCAAAGGTGTCAAGATGCAGAGGAAAAGTGCTACAGGGCTTGCGTATAAGGCATACTTTAGATGGTTTAGTTGAGAGAAACATGGAGCAGACATTAGGCCAAAGACGCAAGTATGCAAATGCGATTAATAAGACACACAATGGTAATGTCCTTCGATGTAATTTTAACGAGCCCAGAGAAGGTAAGCTCGACGGTTTTTCATGTTTAGAGAGTCTAAAAAAATGTAAAAGAAGACTCCATTGGGGTACCTTTTTCAAAGATAGTCTAGTCGGCTCGAAAAAGGGGTAAACTAGCACCGACCAGACATCTATTCAAAACCATTTTAACGAGTGTGATAAAGACAAGGTCACTCGACAAATTTTTCATTTTTAAGGAGTCTGAAAAAAGATTAACTATGGGATCCGTTAGAAATGTTCTTCTGGACCAATTTAACGAGTGTGAAAGAATAAGGTCACTCGACGATCTTTTCAATTTTAGGGAGTCTAAAAAGAGCTTAACTATGAACTCCGTGGGGGTTCCTTTTTCGTAATTTTAGTCCCTCAAGCCCGAAAAAGGGTTAAAATCATGCCTGAGAATACTCTTCTAGGGAAACGAAGCTCCTAGAGTATACCTTTGTTCGTACAGTTGACCGTTCAGACCGAAAAAAGGGGTAAACTACCGCTGGACAGACGTGCCTTCAAATTTCAATTTAGCAAGCATGAATGACAACAAGATCGCTCGACAATATTTTCATGTTTTAAAGGGTCTGAAAAGGGCTTAAAAGAAGTGCTGTTTAAAATTTTGGGAGTCTCGAGGGTGAGGTCAAGAGTGATAAAGAATCATGCAAATGAGGCTCAAACTCGTAATCAGGACAAGACTAACAAGGACTCCCGAGCCTATAGTCATTACCAACAGCATGGATGCCAAAAATGTAAGCAAGATATAACTAGGGCATCCATGAAGGGGAAGGCTCTACCATGACATTACGACACTTCTAAAGCAGAAAAGATGGTTCCATGTTGCAACTCAGTGGGTTCGATCCTATGGAAAAGTGATAAAAAATGAGATACAAAAAGTGGAGGTGGAAACCTAACTTAAATGATCAAGTTGAAAAAATGATATTTTTACCAAAGGACCTTAAAAAATGATCCAAATCTCCCAAAAGATTTCCGATACCTGAAGTGACCTCTATCGTAACCTTCCCAAAGAAACTCTTGAACCATACTAAATAATTTTCAGTTTAGAAAAAAGACAAGGGGGTCCAAAAAATGAGAAAAAGGGGCCAAAAAGTCTATAAATAGAAGTTGGCAGCTCATTATCACCATTGTTGATTTGGGAAATTGACTCTGGAGCAAAAAACACCCCTGTGATAAAAGTGTTGATTCTGGGAGCTTCAGTGGATGAAACAAACTTCAGATTGGACCAAGTAAGTACAAATTCACTCCTCTTGCATTTCAATTTTTAATTTATGCATTTTATTTCATTTTTTGGGGGGGCGTCGACCTTTTAAAAGGGTCGGCCCTAGGAATACGCGGGTTGTCTTGGTACAACATGCGTATGCACGCATGCAGAAGAATTACTTCATGCGTGCATATGTGACTGTCACCACTACAGCCCGTGTATGCCCCTAATTTTGTGAAAAAATTAAAAAGCAAGATCTAATTGCCCTCCTGAACTGACACTTGCAGGATGTATGTTCACTGGAGGGAAAGAGAGCATGAAGACATTGAAATTTTGGTCAATGAGGAACTTGGTGTGACTGTTGCATTGGCTCAATGCGGGCTACTGAAATTCTACTAGTGTCCATTCATGTGGGCACAACCGAGGCTACTAAATGCCTTGATAGATTATTGGCACCCGGATGCAGAGGCCTTCATGCTTGAAGGTCAGTCATTGACTCTAACAAAAGAGGACATATACTTCTTGAATGGCCTCTCAAGGAGAGGGGAACCCATCAACTTCCACACATTTCCTTCAGGGCCTCATAACATAGCGGAGCTGATTGGGCTCCATTGTGAGGCAGGGACTGACAAAGTGGGCACACAAGTACCGATCAACAAGATATTTAACTTATCACTGAAAGTGATAGTACTGTTGATTGGGCGGATCACTGGATCTGCTGCACTTCACCAAGCGTCCTGGGCGCATATGCATTGTGAGGTGTAGTGCTTGAATGCACACGTGTTTGATTGGAGCACGACATTACTTGACTGCATGAAAAGGAAGTTGACTGAGTGCTACATGCGAAGGCACAAAAAGTTTAGGTTTGGGACCATACTTTGTGCATTCTTCTTCGAGAGGGTGCCCAGTATTATCCCTCGAGAGATAGTACGAGGGCACACAACCACATTCCTAGCCGTATGTATATGGGTGACACTGTTGCCGCAACAGGGTGGCAGAAGGACCGTGGAGGCCTTAGATGATAAATTCTTCAACTGGTGGCATCGCCAGATTCCAATGATAGAATACTACCCATATGCTGGTATTGAATTTTCCAGAGACCCGGATATGGTTGTTCCTCCCGGAGCAGTGTGAGGAGAGTTGCGTAAGTTTTTAATTTTTATTTGCTTTTATATATATCCTTTTTTTATGTGTGTGTACTAGAGTATCTAACAAAGATTTGTTTCTTATGTGCAGACATGGGACCAGTGCATCCAGATGATTTTGTGAGGACCAAACGACATCCTCGTCCAGAGGCGGGAGCATCCGGAGCCACTAGACTGGCAGGAGTGGCCTTAACCTGGGGAGGCCGAGAGAGTTTTGAGGTGGGTGGAGCGGAACCTTACCGCTCTTACTCATGTTGTGCCTATGGTAGAGATTGAGGATTTTCCACCCTCTATGCAGCCTCACGTAGTTGGGGTGCCATGGACTTAGGTCCAAATTTTTCGGTGTTTGGAAAATGCTGTTGTACACTACGGTCAGGCCAACAGGCCCCTCCCTTAGCTAGGTTGTATTGTTTATGTGTCGTGAGCACTTTTGAACATTTTTGAGGGCATAAGCCCCGTGACTCTTGCTATGTATATTTTTGAGGCGTTCGCGCCCACACTGTACTCTGATACATTTTTCAACATATATATATGGATCGTTTTTGTCTTTTTATGCTTTATGGATTATGCTACAAATGTATTTACATGTGCATGTGTGTTTTTTATCTTTACATGTGTGAAAAATGCCAATCTACTATATGATTAGCTAGAGTATCAGTGATGTGATTTAATCTCCTAGGAACATGAATGTAAGTAATGTAATTAAGACTTCGTTCTAAGAGACGTACCCTAAGGAACCATTGGTTTAGGGTAGGGTCATAAATGCGGTAAACACCATTTAATTGAGACACAACTAGTTGAGCATCTAAGTAGACCTAGAGGCAAGAGATACCATGCGACAAAGCGTCACGAAGAAACTCTATGACTGCGCTGTATTCGACAATGTTATTTGTAGCATTACCTAAACATATACCTCCTGAGGATAGCAATTGGCCTTGAGGTGTAAAAATCACCCAAGCTGCGGAAGCAAGCTTCTGAGTGTGTTGACTAGCACCATCTGCAAACCCCATGAAAACCTCTAATTCACTTGACATTTTCCACCATGAAAAGAATGTCATCAACAATGACACTTGCATAAACGCAAAAGACAAAAAGTAAGAAAAACAAATGTACAAAGACTATACATATGTTAGAAGAAGTCACTAAAGACAACCCACTTATGAGTAATACTTCTTGAAGTAGAGCCCATTTCCAGGCTCAGCCAAAGCGCTTCCCTCAAATTCAGCTAGACAATAAGCACCTTTTTAAAGAACCTCTTTAACAATGAAGGGTTCGAACCACATGGGTTTGAACTTGCCTACCCCTAAGGGATCCTTATCTTGGTCATATACTAGGACAACGTCGCCTTTAGAGAAAATCCGAGGGTGAACAAACCGATCATACTAACACTTAACTTTTTGTTTGTAAGCCTCGCTAGCCAAGGGTGCATCTCGACGCTACTCATTGAGTTGTTCAAGATGTAATAACCACTCTTCCAGTGGTGAAGTGTCTGGCAATAACTGTACTGCCAATTTTAAAGAGGGGATCTGACATTCTATGGGTAAAACTGCTTCCAGCCCATAAACAAGTTGAAAAGGTGAGAAACTGGTTGTAGTCTTAACAACCGTTCAATAGGCCCATAACACAGAGTACAACATCAAATGCCAATTTAATTTGGTCGAATTGATTGTTCGCTGTAAAATAGTCTTGAGGGACTTATTCATAGCTTCCACCTGACCATTTGCTTGAGGGTAGTAAGGTAACGAATGTTCTTGCCTCAACCTAAGCTTTGATGTTAACTCAGTAATCATTTTATTCTGGAAGTGACTACCATGGTCAATGACAATCTCTCTCGGGACGTCGAACCTGTTGGTTGTGGAGCCTGATTATCTTCCTGATGCAGAGGTTCTTTGCTTTCGGCCATGTCTATACCCCATGAAGTATTTACACCCCAGAAGTATGTACACTCTTCCACGCGGGGGAGTGCAGAGGGGGGGTACCCCCTCTGCGGGGTCCGGGGGGGAGATCCCCCCGGCTGGGGGGTCTGGGGGCAAGCGGGCCC
>ML784182.1:165765-176515 GCA_009831015.1 Picea engelmannii
GAACCACGTAAATCTGTGTCTCTCTTGTATTGTGTGTCTTCTGTGTTTTGTTTCTGCATTTGTTTTATTTTATTGCTCCGCGGTCCTGTTTTCTAACAGAACCTTGCTATAATCTGGATGAAAAAAAAGAGAGCTATTGTCTCTCCATCATCTTTGAATGTTGGCATAGCTTCAACCCACTTCGTAAAGTAGTCTACTGCTATGATGATATAATGGTGCCCCCTTGCTGAAGGGGGGTTGCATGTAGTGTAATCAATCCCCCACTTGGTGAAAGGACCAATGGTAATGATGGGAAACATAGGAGTAGGGTGTGCCCTCATCTTCCGAGAGAAGATTTGACACGGGTGGCACTTCTTGACCGATTCAATACAATCTTTGATTAATGTTGGCTAGAAGCAATCAACGCATAAGATCTTTTGGGCTGTTTCCAACCCAGACATATGGCCGCCACATGCTCTAGTGTGGAAATCGTTAAGGAGGATTTGTTCTTCTTCATGAGTGAGACATCGATGAAGGATGGAATCTATGCCTCGATGATACAATGTGTCTTCGAGTATAAGATAATTCTTGGCCTGATGGCGTATATGGCGACGCTCATCGCGAGAAGCAGAGGCAGGGCACTTCAAAGTCCAGAGATAGACAAGGGGTCCGAAGACGCGATCAAAAACATGTCTCCTTTAATAGGCAACTCTTTGGGCATAACATCACCTGACTCGACCGGAAGTTTTGATATGAGTTCCGCAAAGACCAATGACTTTTTGTATTTTGCTAAAACAAAATCTAAGTCAAATTCTTGGAGGACAACTATCCATCTACTGATATTTCCACCAATTATTCATCGTGTCAATAGGTATTGAAATGGATTCACAATGACAATGATGGTGGTCTTGCGAAACAAGATATAATGACAGAACCGTTGGACAGCATGAACTGCTTCCAACGCAAGTTTTTCAACATGGGAATAATTAAGTTCTGGTCCAACTAGGCCTTGGCTCAGATAATAGATTATGTACTCAGAAATCACATCATCCTCCTAAACCAAGACCATACCAATGGCCGACTCTACTTCAACCAAGTACAATAAGAAGTATTTATTATAATTGGGTGGCTGAAGCAGAGGGGCAGACATGAGGGTGCATTTCAAAGCATCAAACGAGCGTTGAGCAGCTTCGTCCCAATGAAAAGGGACATCCTTCTTGAGTAAACACATAAATCCCTTTGTGATCTTGGCATAGTTTGCAATGAAATGCCGTAAGAAGTTTTCTTTTCCCTACAAACTATGAAGTTGAAGGATCATGCATGGGGGAGGCAACTGCACTATTGCCTCAACCTTGAGAGGATCAACCATGATCCCTATTGTCGAAACTATGAAACCTAGAAGACGACCTGATGTAATGCAGAAACTTCACTTGTTTGGATTCAAGTGAATCCGGTAGTAGCGACATCGCTCAAAGATGAGTCCGAGGTGTGTAGGATGATCATCTCTCTTACGAGATCGTGATGCTAAGTCATCAAGGTAAGACTCAACTATATGTTTGAGATCGCGGAAAGAGAAAGGCATGGCCTACTAAAAGGTAGCTCCAGCATTTTTCAGACCAAAAGGCATTTTCTGATAAGAGAATGTACCCCACGGAAAAATGAAAGGGTTTGTGTTGGTCTTCGGGTTTGATATGTATCTGATTGTAGCCCAAAAAACCATCCATGAAATAAAAGGTCTCGCATCCTATGCATTCATCGACTATCTGGTCAATAAATGGTATGGGGAAATTATCCTTTGGACAAGCCTTATTCAAATTACGGAAGTCTGTACAAACACAAATCATACCCAATTTGTTATCAATTGGAATGGGGTTTGACACCCATTAAGTCAAGTGAACGGGGTAGATAAAACATGCCTTAAGAAGTTTCTCTACTTCAGCTTTGATAGTTGCTGCTTTCCTAGGATTGACTGGACGAAGCTTCTGCCAGACCAGCGTAGCGTTAGGATAAGTCGTGATTTCGTGTTCAACAATTCTTGGAGCAATGCCTGGCATTTCCTCATAAGACCAAGCAAAAATGTCAGAAAATTCTTTAAATAAATCCGTGTAGATTCGAATCTATTCGGGGGAGCAATCAGCTCCAACGAGGACATTCTCTGTGACACCAGGGGTTCTGGAGATATCAATAGGTATCATTTCAGCGATGTCTTCCATATTACCCTCAACATAAAATACATGCGTAGCCAATGGATTGATAGGGCAAGACCTATCTCCAATCATAGTCAAAGTAAATTCTCCTGCTTCAATTCTTCTTAACTCTGGGAGGAAGTAATATCTGTGATGGAGATCATCCCAGTGTTCGTTTGGACTGGTCATTTCCTCTATGATTGCTTCATTGGAGGCTAGGACTAAGTCTAAAGAATCGGTATTGGAAAGGGAACCTCGAGCCCAAGTAGGCTCTGAAATCTGATCTAACTCTTGCGCGGGACTCGGATCGGGGTCGGCAGAAGCTTGCTGGACTATAAAGTACGCAACTTTTACCGTGGACAAGGGCATGGCCATGCCATGGTGCCCTGTCCCTTCCATCATGTTTGATGGGGAAGGAAGAGTCCACAGATCATGAAAGTAAGTCGTACGAAATGACGAGACTTGAAAAATCTCAACCTTAGGCTGGTTTGATACGAACTTAATATTGTCGGGAGGGGGCAGGTAATTGAAAGTACCCATCAAAGGTGGGAACAAACCAACCCCTATGTTGAAGATGCCGAGTTGAGGGTTGTCTATCATCAGGACCGTGGATGCCCCCGATGAAGGGTCATGACGGGAGAAAGACAACTGATCAATGGTCACTATTTGGTCCTCATGTGGAAACAACAAGACCCGAAAAATAGTAGCAACCACTACTTGCATAGCATAATTCCAAATCCTTCCTAACAGAATATTATAGTCGAGATGAGCATCGACTACTTCAACTTCAACGCACATGTTTTTCCCCCCTAACTGCATGGGGAAAGAGGGAATGATGCCATGTGGTCGGAAAGAACGACTATCGAAAGTGGTAAGAGACAAAACAGGCTGGCCTATGGTCTTCGAACATGCCAAAGACATTACGCATGTCGAGGCGCCCCAATCAACCACTGTGTGGAAAAATTTTCGTGGTATAAGCCACTACTATCTGAAACACAACGTGGTAAGGGAGACAAGGTTTTACGTTGGTCGTATCAAGCATGATCATGCCCAGATTACAAGTCTCAACAGATCCTAAAGTGAATAAAAAAGCCTTTCTCTGGGAAGGGCAACTCTGGAGGACTTCCAAAGCAGACATTGCACAAGGGGTTTGCGACAAATCCTCCACCACAGAGTAGTTCTGGGCGACCCTTGCGTTCAGGTTGTGAGAAGCTTTCTTGAACGCACCTTTTGGGATGTGTGTCAATGTTACGCTCAACGTCTTCTCAATCTGGAGAGGAAGAGGGGGAATCTCAACTTCTTTACTCTTCTTAGAGGAGCTAGGCATTTCGTAATCATGCACTCTGGTTGATATGTATGCCTCACCTTTCATCATGTACACATTCGCAAATGAAGGATTTCTCGAAGATGGAGGAGGTCCTTGAATACCCCCTTCCGCGCTCATTGAGGCTTGAGTTAAATTTTTCCCATGTTGGAATGGGTTCGTTAACACAATAGGTTGTTGTTGTGCCAACAAATTTTGGGCCTCCACGAGCCGAGGGAATTGATAAGTTGGGTGGTCTTCCGTGCACAGATTACACAGATACTTCGACTTCTTCTTTTCAGTGTTTCCCCCACCGGCATTATTGGTAGGTTCCTTATCCCCCTTACGCTTCGTTCATTTTTTCTTCTTTCCATCGAGCTGCTAGTTGGCCTTTGGGTTTGTCGATTCTATGTTGTGTACATTCAACATTTTGGTAGGGGGAGCAGTCAGACCTATGGTCTGGCTGGCCGCTGTCTATTGTATCGACAATTGTTGCAATTGTTTTGATAGTGGATCAACGGTCTTAGATTGTGTTGAACCAACAATACCATCGACATGTGGTCCATATATCTGTCTGGTTTTGTCAAGAATGGACCTAGGTGCATCTGGGAAGATTTCATAAAGTAAGCCGATTGAGAGGAAATCAGCTCAAGCTGTTGATCTCTCATTATCGCATCTTCTTCAGAATAGACTCCCGACGTCGCTACATCTTTGGATAAATAGGGTACCAAAGACTTAAGGAGCCACTCCAACAAAAATTCTGGTGGGACTGGTACTTTTATCAAACTCGTCCGACGTCTCCATTCTCGGATGTGATCAGAGATATGGACTGCCTTGGTCTGCTCAAAGTTGGCCAACAATTCAGTGTCGACATCGTATCTCATAGGTAATTGGAAATGGTTTAAGAAAGCCATTGCCAATTCGCCAAAGGAAGAGTATCTTGAGCGGTCAAGCTCAATGTACCATTTCGCAACACTCCCTATGAGAGTGCATTGAAACAACTAGCACAACTGGATGGAGTCGTCTTTCAATGAGTTAGATGAGCACCAGAGATGAAAAGTAGTCACATGATCGCCTGGATCTTTGTTAGGTTTGGCTTGGAAATTGGGAATGTCTAAAGGCAACTTGGTCGGCATAGGAGGCCAATGCGGATCATGACAGATGGGGTCATTCAACAACCTCGTTAAGTCAGGAAAATGCAAAGTTGCCAGGAACAATAGTTTGGGCTGTTGATTATGACCGTGGAAAAAGGAGCCTGGATTTTGATTGGCACCAGGTTGCCAGAAAAAGTTTGGTTGCTGGTCAAGATTCTGGTAAAAACCTTATCCAGGACCAGCGTACAGATTTTGCGCTTGTTGAGGCATCGTTGGCTAACTTCCATAGAAGGACAAAGGAGGTTGGGCTTGCATTGCGGTCCACAGATTTTGAAAGGGGATGCCTCTTGCCAACCCAAAGAGAATAGGTGTTGAACCTTGTCCAGGGTTCCAATGAATTTGGAAGGGGTTGCCCCCTATCATCATCCATGATGAGGAAGCTAATCCTTGCCAAGGATTCCAAGGTCCTTGGGGGGAAGGGATTCCTAGGTTTTTCCCCAGTGCAGGAATAGTACCCTGCATAGGATTCGGTTGTCCATAACTGAGGTTTCCCCCAGTGGGGAAAGCAATGGACGAGAAAGCATTGTTAGCAAACACACCCAACAAAGAGAATGGTGTTGAACCTACCGACTGACTATTAGAAGGCAGTCCTTGACTACTCACTCCATACAAACCATAGTTCGTGCTTGGCCCAACGGATTGCTGGTGAGCACCACCGAGTGTAGGGAATGAAGGAGGTATGTTACCTCCTATGTAGGGGAAATCATTATAAGGAGCTGTATTTCCCCTTGTGGACCCTTATAGAGGAGCGTTTGAACTCCCTGCCCCTAGAATTAGAGTTGGTTGAGTGGAGTGAAAAAGGACAACATTTGGATTGAAGCTAGGCATTCTGTATGTGAACGGAGGGCCTATCGCACTCTGAGACAATGAAGCAGTGATCTCCGCCAAAGATGGAAGTGAACCATTGCCCGAACTAGAGGCAGTCGAGACCATAGTGGCCCGGACTGGCGACGATTGGTTAGGAGGTGGAACACCCCCATTTGTGACAGACAACCATAGAGGGTATATGAGAATTCCCTGAAGAAGTTGTGGGATTTGGTTCCATCTCTGCTTGGGATACTTCCAAATGCTCATAAGGATAGACCTGTATGACAACGGACACTGAAAGATCCGTAATCAAAGGTTTGTTAGGACCAAGGGCTTGCGCTCCAAGGTCAGTGATGGTTGGTTCCTCTGGGATGAGATTTTCTTCTCTCGAAGGTGGGTTGGACATAGTTACTCGTGGCCCAGTTTCTTCAAATGACCCTTGATGGTCTAGCTTCCGCCTTAGCGATGGTGGGGGTAGCTCCATATCGACTGGTGGTAGTCAAAGAAGCCTTCTCGACCGATGGAGCTCTTGATCCTCCACTATGTGAGAAAATTGGAGACACACTAAGGCCTTTCTAACTGATTTAGAAACAGACACACTCTATCAAAAAATTCCTATGAGATAAAATAGGCAATCAATAGCTAGTTGGAAGAACAATTACAACAACCAACACTAGAGAAACTTGCCGGTGCAAGTGCAACTTGAAAAGGGAAGCACCCTCCAGGTATACTCTGTAAAGTGTGTCCCAATGTTTGTCCTAGGTACCGTGGTATACCCCCGCAGTCACCCGTGTAAGTCACTAGAATGATAGGCAACTAGGTTGCCAGCTCGCGAACAGTTGCCAAGCAGGTACAGTCGACAGTTAGGTGGACCGCAATGAGCAGGGTATAAAGCCCGAAACCTATCCAGGGTATCGAGAGAAAGTGTTCCGGAAGACAACTTAGGACCTCGAACAGATTCAAGACCCATGAAGCTTCATGGCAAGTGTTAATGATGGAATCCCAGGACAAGCCCTCTATATGTGTTCCCCACTACGCTTGTTCCGGTTTTGGAGGGATTATCTCCGCTACCTTTCCGTACGCGACCTCGTGTTTATCCCCTGTGTTAGAGGGGGGTCCCGGACAACTTTCACGGTAACTGGAATTTGAACACTCCCTAGCTCAGACTCTTATGTTTGTGTTTGGTAGCCTTGAAGAGTTTCCTCTCCAACCTAAATCAAGGCTCTAGTCCTAGACTTGTTGGTGTACCCTACAAAACATAAAGTCTAACATATTTTATTTAAACGTTTATTTTAGTGGTTGTTTTTAAAGTCATAAGAGATGATAATGAAACTGGTGATGTTTTATAGTGACGAAAAGAAGAACATGCAAAGTGCTTAAAACAAAACTACTTCTTCAAAAATAATTTACTTTAACCAACTTTTCAAAATTTCTTTCTAAGATCTTTTGACAGAAAACTAAAAACAAGCTTTCACTCGACTACGAGTTACTTATTTTCCTAAGTCAATCAACTAAGAACTTATCAAAATGAACTTTTTCTTGATAATCTGTGCAAACACTTGACTACTCAACCAAACAAAGAGAACATCTTTTTTTTTTTAATTTGCCTCAAAAAAAACAAGAAAAACTAATGCTGGAAGATTTCTCCTTTTCTGAAGCAAAAAACGGTAAAAAAAAAAGCCAAGACAAGACAAGGCCAAGAAAATTTTTTGGCCAACCACTGACCATGGGGAGATACTGACAACCAAAAAGGTAGATCAGACTGACTCACTATCTCATCAAAAAATCCTAACAAAGAAACTAAAGAAGACTTTGAATGAAAAAACAAGCCATAATAGAGTCCAACCCTAGGCTAAGCTGCTATGACAGAGACCACATTCATACAAGAAAGACCCCGGGGAGTAAAAAATTGACAGGAAGGAGGATGATTACCTCCAAAAACTTTTATGGATAGGTATGGGACTATCTCTTCAACAGTTAGCGTGCATATGCGGGCTGTAGAAAGGTAGGGCACGTGTGGCTAAAAAAAGAGGGCTTTTTAGAAGAGCTTGGCTCAAGAAAATGGCAACTAGTAGGGCCAGAGGCCAGGTATGCAGGATGGGTGAAAATTAGGTTTATAACAGAAAGGAAGTCGCATATAGGAGGACCCAGTAGCACAGTAGACAATGGGAAGTTCAACACTTTATGTTCTACAGAGAGAGTTTTTGGGGGTTCTAGAGTGACACTAGCAGGGTTGACACTAGCAGTGAGGGACATGAGGTTGCACCTCAGCATGACTATGATCAGGAGTCACACTACTTGACAGGATAGTTGAGAGTCAGTGAGGATATGATCATGGAAGCCACTAGGTGCATTGATGACATGCATGCATTGATGACAAATTACTGCTAGAAGGCATCAATGACACATGGTAGTTCAGATGAGGGATTTTCCATGGATAACTTCCATAATCTTAGGGAGAGAGTGTCTATGATGAGGACCGACTACTAGTAGTTGTTGATAGACAAGGACTACCTCTTGGGTATTGGCGAGATGTATCACAGGTCCTTGAGGGAGCAGGAGTTTGAGGTGGACCAACTCACTCGAGAGTTGCAGAGCACTCGAGGATTCTTGAGAGGCACACAGACAACCCTTCAAGAATCAAAGTCCAGATCAGAGGAGATTCTTGAGGATATTCGTCATAGATCCACTTCATCTATCCTAGTGGACAGTCAGATATGTCCTTTGGTCACATGGCTAGAGGATGTTGGTGGTCTAGCAGAGGAGCACCAGTTGACGGAGGACACTTCCGTTTGTGTCCCGAGAGTGGTTGAACTTCAGATAGAGGTTGATCCAGTAGCACATCGAGGATATATGATGTAGTGTGAGTATATGGGAGATGAGATGAGTATGCCAGAGCATATAGTGGTGAGTGATATCTCACAGAGACATGCTGAGCTGTTCAGTGGGATTCAGAGGGGTATATTGCCTTACAGGGAGGAGACACCCTTAGGGGAGCATGCAGATGCCTCTCCCTTGCAGAAGCTCCTGGTTATGAGAGATCACCTTCACAATATCAATAGTTGTATGGGAGATGAGAGATGAAGGTTGGTTGACCAACAATTGGAGGAGTTACTTCCGGTTGTACTGGATGGTTGGGATTCGATGATGACTACAAGTGAGTATTTATCATGGATACCGATGGACGAGATTCTAGTCGAATCCTTGGGATTGACCAAAGCATGTGATATCTTCCAGTCCTACAGTCATATTAATATGCTTCTGTTAGCATTTCCTGACACTTTTATCATAGACAACAACATGAGGAGAGATAGGCAATCGATGGGGACATGGGGAGTGACTAGGCCAAGACCACCCGACATGAGTGTTTTTGCGGCATCGAGCTGGATAGAGGTGGATTGTCATAGGAAGCCAGTTGAGACTTGGTGCGTGATGGTGAGAATCATAGATCCTGTGATAGCAGATGAACACATAGGGCTTCTGACAGTGATCAGTCTCACACAAGAGCAGTTAGAGGAGATTGGAGGTGATAAATTCCAAGTTTTCCATGGGATCCGAGAGTTCATTTGGCTAGAAGGAGGTTTCACTATAGGATGACCCAGATTGCGCCAGCAAGCCACGTACTCCACCTTGGGTTGGTTTGGAGTGGGCCTGCATGGACTTGTCCTATGGAGCAAGGTAGTTTCTCCCTCGTGATCATCATGATCAGGAATGGAGATGGTTGGGCAGGTACTACTTCCACAGAGATATTTTTACAGATGTAGCTTCTGGACAAAATGTCCAATTTCCACAGGTACTTCAACTTGAGGATCCAACAGTTGAGTATCCAGTGTATATGTAGGGAGAAGCTGGGTAGGGTCAGTGTAGTGCAACACCAGCATGGTGATCTTCGACAGAGACTGGAATGGGACCCAGGGATTGCAGGGTTGAGCATTTCATTGACTGACAGAGGTGAGTGGACCTTTGCAGGGGAAAGTTGTTCTGAATTTCCATTGAGCTTCCATGTTGAGGAGAGAACATCACTTGAGGGTGTCTCACGAAGGTCTTGCAGTTGTTATTGAATAAATTAGTGAATGCAAACATAAACTGATCTCCCTAGATCCACTTGAATATAGAACAAAACAAGGCAGGACATGATGCTTTCCATAATATTTAATCATTGAATTTACTATCAAGAAGATATGAATGACATACCTTTGAATATCTCTTCCTTATGTCTTTGATGTCCCTACTCCACTCCAATGATCTTGTGATATTGGATCTGCAATGAAACATAAACCAACCAAAGTGAAAGCAATAATAGTATATTCAATGAAAACTTACACATGTGATCAAGGAGTCATGTAATAAAATGAGAATGATTTTATGGGAAAGAAACATGCCACTATATTATATTAAGTAAAAGTGGAAGATACAACCAAACAACCTTGATGTTGCAAGGTTCCCTTTCAATGGCCCTTTGCTCCAACATACACACTTTCTCCAAACTTGCATGAAGAAGATCCACAATAACTTGATGGACCAATGAAGACCTCAAGCATCAATTGAAATAGAATCCCTCATACAATTCTAAGCCTATTCTTTCATTAATTCATTGCTTACTTGTTTTCTTAACCTTTTCCATGAGAAATCCATTCTTATATAGAAGAAAGAGAGATGGTTAAAGAGATTAGGATGATCCCACCAAATCATAGAAGCGAGTAGGATCCCAACCATACGAATGCCACCTCACATTCTAGAAGATTCCATTCTATAAGCTTCGTGAACTTCGACCTTTTCTCAAACTTTCAACATTGCCGCACCCTGGCTATAGAACAACTTGCGGAAATGTTGCAAGCCAGTTTCATGACAGCCTGTGGCGATCAAGAATTTTCGCACTGTACCTTATGGCTAGCCTACAACAGCCTTCTAAAAACAAGTTTTGTAGAAGAGGGATCTAGTCACTTTTCTCATGAAGAAAGGTTCTTTTGGAAGCCTGAACACATGCTGTAGAAGCATCACCAGGGTGACTAAAATAATGTGTAACATAATGCCCCCCAAAGTGTAGAAATTTAGATACAAATTAATGTATTCTTGTGATTCTCCTGATCTAACAAGTTCTGCTATTGTTAAATACAGAATCGCTTCTACTATTACTTTTGCGGAAGTAATTTAAACCACGATCACAACCATAAGCAGAAAGTGAAATATCAATAACACATAACACAATAAGTTTTATCGGGAAAGCGTAAAGCTAAAAACCCCACTATCATATATTATGTATATCATGAATCATGAAACAATCTCATACAAAGCTCTAATCCAAGAGCTCTCAGTACAAT
>ML784182.1:180907-238021 GCA_009831015.1 Picea engelmannii
TCTTTGAGTGCCAATTTCCTATGGTCGCTACTGTTTTGGAACAGATCCTTCAAAACCTTCCACATCGCATATGGTGTGGTTTTCCCATGGAGGTTTGAGACAATGTGGTCTCGTACTCCCTCCAACAGAATCCTCCTCGCCTTCACTACTTTCTTTTGCCATGCATCAAGATTTGCAGTATCTGTCGCATCCGGCTTAGCAACATCTACGTCAATGTAACCCTTCTAGCCATTGTCTTCGAGCACTGCCTCCATCCTGTCCTTCCATGCAATGTAGTTAGAGCTGCCCTCGATTGCATACTCCAACCTCAAGCCATTGAAAGACATTTTGATCTTGAATCAAGTGTCGCACCAAGAAAAATCTTGCAAATTTGAATGTTATCCAACCCAAAACTCAACCCCTTCACTTTCTCCTTGCCCTGGAAGGTTCACACCCCTCCTGAGAGCAGCCTGAAGGGAGTTTGCACCCTGCCTGTGAGTAGCCTGCGAACTATCCTATTTTTCCCTCACCCTGCCTGTGAGTAGCCTGCGAACTGTCCTGTTTTGCCCTCACCCTGCTATACTGTCCACCTGTGAGAATTCCCTGTTTTGTTCGCACCCTGCTATACTATCCACCTATGAGAATGCCCTTGATGTTCGCACTCTGCCTTTGTCTAGGGTGCGAGAATTTTTGTTCTTGAAAACACCAGAAGTTTTGAGTACTGTGTGTTCGCACCCTGCTAGAGACGGGACCTGCAAGAATGCAATTATGTTCGCACCTCACTTTCATGACTCCGTGGCCTTCGTGGCTCTGATACCATGTAGAAATTTAGATACAAATTAATGTATTCTTGTGATTCTCCTGATCTAACAAGTTCTGCTATTGTTAAATATGGAATCGCTTCTACTATTACTTTTGCGGAAGTAATTTAAACTACGATCACAACCATAAGCAGAAAGTGAAATATCAATAACACATAACACAATAAGTTTTACCGGGAAAGCGTAAAGCTAAAAACCCCACTATCATATATTATGTATATCATGAATCATGAAACAATCTCATACAAAGCTCTAATCCAAGAGATCTCAGTAAAATCGTCTCACACTGTCATACACAAATTAGCAAATAAATGCGCCAACTCTGCTTGCCTCCTCTGCACAAACTATGCAATCCGAATTCTCACAATTGAATCGAATGAATCATTTGCACATGCTCATAAGCATATCCACTGCATGTGTGAAAAAATCGCAACTGATAGCCAATTGTCCCTTTCACCTGTTATCTCAACTGGTGTCCATTGGAATGACATGCCTGTAGTTAACCGTGGCAAGTATTTAGTTGCATGCGAGTTTAACTGATTGTGAATTAATGAATAGTTAATTCACTGAACTCGCACTAATACAACTAAGCTTAACTCACTTAACTACACTTACAATTCTGTGACAATTCCAAATCACTCAGTTATGAATGAGATAATAGATTAATATTTATTGTCTAATTTTAATTAAGGGAAAACTAAATTAGACACATGTTTCTTGTTGACTTTTCAACACAAAGTATGAGGTTGGAACTTGTGACAACAGAAATACTTTGTCGAATATGTGTCTGTGTCGGAAACAAGGAGCGCACCAATTGGAAACATGAAAACAACCAAGCATCTACGCAATATTATACCATTTTTGAGGTAGGCATTCCTATGCTCAGACGATAAGTGATTTAAATCATAAATGTCAGTCATGGCCATTAATCATACACTGTGGATCAATGTCATCAAGATTCTACATAGCCACCAGGAATATACTGTGGATCTATGCTCGTAGAAAATTCAAATTCGGACATAGCCATGATACATACAAAGTGGATCTATGTGTCAATACAAATCATAAATAATCCATCACAACCTGGATCGAAACAATGAGATCCAGGGTCTTCAATCCCATCATGCGTAAGTACTAATCTAACCATGCGATTACAGGTGCTGAAGTCGAACATGGTAGAAACCACTTGATTACTGACCATTTATGAAAACCATTAACAAGTGTGAAGGAAATCACCATTGATGTCAATGACTCCCAAGGTACCTTAGTACAATCCAACGAATGTGAATAAATGAGCTGAAGTCGAGCACTCAATAGAATCTCTCAATCAGAGGTCAATGATGTGAACCCACCGTCAAAAGAGAAGAAACCTGCCATTGAGGCATGTAGGTTCTAAGGTACTAATTGACTTCTAATTCTTATTTCCTGATAATTAGTTCAAGTTGACAAGAAAAGACTCGTCATAGGAGGGCCTTGATGTATCCCCCATCAATGACACGAAATAAGTAACAGATTTAAGGTAGATCAAAGTACGAAGATGATTTGAAACTGACACAGGGAAGGCCGACATGGTAGGAATTGATAACTGTAGATGGCCAACTCGATAGAAGGCTTGTTCAAGGTTGGAATTCTCTTGAACATATGAACGACACGACAATGGTCTTCGCATCATTGCCTCAAAGATGACCCAATATATGAACTTGTAGAAGGTCAAACAAGAGATAGATGGATTTCCCAACTCGGATTGAATGACGAAGGGGGTGTCATGCTCAAGAGAGACTATTACTGCCACTAACACAAATATAGAGACACATTTCTTTCCCAAAATTTCCCCCACCATTTCTGGCGAGTACCTCTTTATTTTTACACAAGCTTGAGGAGGATAACATATGCTTGTTTATGTAAGCTCATCCTTTAGACGAGTCCCTCTGAGTATGTTTAGAAAACCCTAGGAAGGAGTGGTTCAGTCCCATATGGGTCTTTCTATGTTTGTTTAACGAGTCCAAAGAGAGAAAACTCGAGGGTTTTTCATTTTTAGAGAGTCTGAAAACACTTAAAGAGAACTCTCTCAGTTCCTTTTTCATAAATTAGTCTGATGAGACCGAAAAATATATAAACTACTGCTCAACATACGTTTTCTTCAAATACTTTAACGAGCGTGAAAAGAACAAGATTTCTCAACAATCTTTTCATGTTTATAGAGTTTGAAAAGAGCTTAAAGGGAACTCTAGGGGGTTCCTTTTTCGTATAACCTTTACGAGTCCGAAAAAAT
This sequence comes from Picea engelmannii, assembly GCA_009831015.1. Taxonomy (NCBI): domain Eukaryota; kingdom Viridiplantae; phylum Streptophyta; class Pinopsida; order Pinales; family Pinaceae; genus Picea; species Picea engelmannii. Next base: position 183,980 of record ML784182.1, read on the forward strand.
GATAAAAGTCTACTCACTTGCATTCTCATTGATTTACGAGCATGATAACGAACAAAGACTGAGCTCAAGATTGTTTTCATTTTTACGCAATCTTAAAACAAAACAAAATTATGCTTGGGATAGATTTTATTTTTACTCAAGCTTAAAACTAGCCAAAACTATGCTTGAACCTGGTTTCATTTTTACACAAGCTTGAACCAGAGAAAAATATGCTTGAGGTAGGTGGTTTCATTTTTACACAAGCTTGAACCATAGAAAACTATGCTTGGACTTCCCAACGCATAACACAGGGATGGTTGGTATTTATCCCCCAACTTAAGAAACTAGCGGCATAACTTCATCATGAAGTTCAGAGGCTAAAATCATTTCCCCCCAAGCTTCGGTTCATCCAACGAAACAGGAAAACGAAAATAATATTCAAATACAATACATAACAAAGTACTTGACTCAATCGAAGAGGGGGAAAAACTATTTCATTTTTTAACGAGCTTGACACAGGAACAAGAACTATGCTCGAGAATTCATGTTCAATCCCCAGACCTCTATTTCATTTTTTAACGAGCTTGACACAAAAACAGGAACTATGATTGTAATTTATGTTTCATTTTTTAATGAGCTTGAAATCATAAAACCATGCTCAAAAGACTCTTTTGGATCATGGCTTCCAAGAGGACAATGCTCTGGAAGGACACCATGTCAAGGGAAAAAACTCGGTCATGGCCTCCAAGATATCTTCACTTGATTGAAGAAACACACTTTGGAAGGAACACATGTCGAGGGATGTGATAGGGGTAAGGAGGTCAGGTTCCAATAGCCCCACCAAGGATATCACCATGTCAACTACCGAATCCAAGTCATCATCATCGAAAGTGGAAGGCATGGAAGACAATGCCACATAATTGACCTGTGGCAGGGGTGATACTGACTGCATATATGAACCGTTTAGGGAGTTCATCGAGTTGACGTCAGGGCCAACAAACAAAAGTTGATCAATAGTCGCAATTCTTCCATCATGAGGGAAATATATCACACGGAAAAGAGTGGACACAATAGCTTTCATGGCATAGACATAATATCTCCCAAGGATAAAAGCGAAATCCAAGGGGTCGTGGACTACCATGACATCAATAAAGACAGTTTTCCATCCCAAAGTTATAGGAAACTGAGGAAGGGCCCCTAAAGGTTGACTGGTTCTCCTATTAAAATCTAACAGATTCCGCGTAACCAATGCAAACTGAGGACAACCCAAAGCTTGCCAAGCAATAGAGGACAAGATACTAACGAACAAACCTTCATCTATCAGCATCTGAGGAATGTCCTGACCACAAACCTGTATTGTAATATTGAAAGGAATGTGAGAGGAAAGATGAGGTCCAATTAGCACACCCCAATGAAAACGAATGGACTCATTACTTGGAGGAGGTTCCACGAGAGAAGGAGGAATTCCCCCTATCACGATAGATTCTGTATCAATGAGAAAAACATGGGTAGTATCAGGTTTACTCTCTAGCGGGAGAGTAGGATTTACCGATGATGAGATCAGATCGACCACTTGGGTTGCATTCTCCAAGGGGAGAATGGGGTCGACGGGTGGAAATGGATCAACCACTTGGGTTGCAATCTCTAACAGGAGAGTGGGATCGATTGAAGATGGGATCGGATTGACCACTTTGTCAACTGGTTTAACTAAGGACGTCCCCAGATTGACCACATGATCAACCAGACTGACTGATGAAGGGACCGGATTGATCATTCCATAAACTACAGGTGGGTCGAGAGTAAGCTTGTGATAATCAACTGGGAGTTAAGGTTTTGAAATAGTCATGTCTTCCAGTAATTTTGAGGCTTCGTCCATATGAGGGAAAAGGTGATTTTGATGACTCCCTTCACATAACCTACAAGGAAACTTGACTCTACTTTTTTTCTTCCCAACGATATCTCGACTAGTTGACGGGAGGTCATCGACATGTTTTTCATAGGCTGACGACATGGGTTGGCGAGGGTGTGTAGACCATGCTTCTATAACCTTGGATAGACTAGGGAAATCCTCAAGAAGATGACTACCCTTACCAAGCCTGGAAGGGTACTTGGGCGTACAGGTTGTTTAGGTGATCTTGGTATCATCAACTCTCCCAGCACGATTATCAGTAACTAGTTGTTTTCCAACATTTATGGCAGTGGTTGGAAGTTTGGACCCTTGTTTATTTTTCTTCTTCTTATTCTTCCTTTTCTTCTTCTTCTTATCCACTAGTTTACTAGCTTCAAAGTTTTCACTCCGCAAAGAAGATGAAAGGGAAGAAGACCTTGCAGGTGAAGAAGGTGAAGAAAATCTTATTGGTGAAGATGGTGAAGGATCAACATGAGGTTGATGTTCTTGGGGGGAAGTGCTTACAACTGAAGCACTAGCTACATTCAGGATTACCTGAGTGGAAAACAACCATACCGGTAATCCAATTGTGAGACCTGGAAGGCTCAAAGTAGTGATGTGAAGAGGACCAATGTTTCCATAAGAAGGAAAAACAAAAGGTTCCCTGGAGAAGGGGTTCCTTCATTGGTCATTTCAAGAAATGATGCCATTAAACATAGATCCAACCTAGAGTCTTCTAGGGAAAACAAACAACACATGCTAAAAATCTAGTAAGCAAACAAGCGAACAAAAACTTTCTCACATTGAACGCACTAGTTGGTGATGAAATCCAACATTGCAGGATCAAAGTAAGAAAGGGATGAGATAGAGCAGGTGGAAATGTTACGTTGAGGACTTGCTTAACGGACTTACACCCTGGTGCAAGATCCCACATATAAGCGTGGGTATACCCTCCAAGGATCCCGAGTGAGTTTGGCCAACGTTGATTCCAGGTACCGTGAAGACTTGCCCCTCCACGGTCACCTCGTGTAAAGACCCTAAAGAGATAGGCTACTAAGGTTACCAATTAGTACAGTGATTCCTAGGGAAACAATCGACAGTCTAATCCATGAGCAAAGGAAGGGTATCTAGCTCGAAATCAACTTGAAAGACTTCCACTAATCATTGTGGGTATACCTTCAAGCGAACCCCATAATACACACAATCTCTACACCAAGAACAATAAAGAAGGGTGAGTAACTCTGCCAATCTTAATGTGACCTCGTGATTGACCCTTGTGTGAGAAGGGATTCCCAGGAAAAAATGTAATAAGTGGATTTCATCGCTCCCTATCACAAGATACTATGTTTGTTTGCAACTTTGGAAAGTTATCTTTCACACCTATTCCAAATCCCCACAACTAATCTAATGTAGGTTTGCTACCAAAAAATATAAAAATGTCTAATCAATTTTTATAAGCGCTTTACTTTTAAGGATGTTGTTACTCAAGAGGAAAATTGCATGGACTAAATGATGTTTTGACCGAATCTAAACAATGCAAATAAATGAGAATTCAAATATTTCATTTCGAAGAAAGCTATATTATGAGAAGGAGAAAATGTTTATCATTCCCATATGCACAATGTCCCAAAATTTTAAACTCATCAATATCAAGAACTTCAATAACTAAGCCAAAGAGACTATACACTAATACACGATTCTTGCCCCCCCTCGACCATGAGGGGGAATTTTTTTAGAATTCAAGACCAAAAAGCACCAAAAACCATGCAATTTCACTACTTCAAATGAAAGTATGACCCCAATCTAATGGAAAGAAAGAAAGTAAAATTTGTAAAATGATGAAGAAGGGATTTCAATCCTTGAAATCCAATCAACAACAAGTCTTACACTCAGAAAATAGTCAAATGATGGCACCAAAAGTTCTTCCCAGGCGATCAAAGCAAAACTTGGAGTCATAAGACAAAAAGACCTAATCCAAACATTTTACAAGTAACGTTGCAACCCAACAATAGGGTACAGTGCGGCGATTTAAGGTTTCCACAGGATAGATATAGGTAGGGTGCAGAGCTTCTGCACTAGTCTAAGTAGGCAGGGTGCGGCGATCCAGGGACATCATAGACTGCATATGGGATACAATGTGACCATCTCTATAAACAAAGAAAAATTGGAAAAATGACAAAGAGTCTAAATTAAATTTCAGATCCAGAGAGTCTGGATGGATCCCCCACAGACTCAGAGACTGGATTAAAATGAAAGGAGGTAGGCTAAAGGAAGATGGACAGAAAAAAACCACAAATAGGTCGTATCCCCAGTGGAGTTGCTAATTTTTTTATTGGATAAATCAGTGAATGCGGACATAAACTGATCTCTCTAGATCCACCTAGATCTAGAACAAAACAAGATAGGACATGATGCTTTCGATAAGATTTAATCATTGAATTTACTATCAAGCAAGAGATGAATGACATACCTTTGAATATCACTTCCTTATGTCTTTGTTGTCCCTACCCCGCTCTGGTGCTCTTGTTATATTGGATCTACAATGAAACATAAACCAACCAAAGTCAAAGAAACAATAGTATATTCAATGAAAACTTACACATGTGTTCAAGGAGTCATGTAATAACATGAGAATGATTTTATGGGAAAGAAACATGCCATTGTATTATATTAAGTAAGAGTGGAAGATACAACCAAAGAAACTTGATGTTGCAATGTTCCCTTTTGATGGCCCTTTGCTCCAACACACAAACTTGCATGAAGAATATCCACAATAACTTGATGGACCAATGAAGACCTCAAGCCTCAATTGAAATAGAATCCCTCATACAATTCTCAACCTATTCTTTCATCAAATCCTTTCTTACTTGTTTTGTTAACCTCTTCCATGAGAAACCCATTCTTATATAGGAGAAAGAGAGATAGAGAGATTAGGATGATCCCACCAAATCAGATAAGCGAGTAGGATCCCAACCATACGGATGCCACCTCACATTCTATAAGATTACCTTATAGAACCTTCATGAACTTCGACCTTTTCTCAGTCTTTCAACACCGTCGCCCCCTGGCTATAGGACAGCTTGCAGAAACTTTGCAAGCCAGTTTCATGACAGCCTATGACGATCAGGCATTTCTGCATTGTACCTTATGGATGGCCTCCGATGGCCTTCTAAAAACAAGTTTTGTAGAAGAGAGAGCTAGTCACTTTTCTCATGAAGAAAGGTTCTTTTGGAAGCCTGAACACATGTTGTAGAACCATCACCAGGGTGACTAAAATAATGTGTAACAACAATACCTCATTCTCGCATCAACATGTGTAGTTGATGGAGGCCATGTTGATATTGGTAGTATCTTGGAGGATGGACTCATTCAGGGATGAGGCCATGTGTCATGTGCAGGAGATTCATGGAGTTGATATATTTCAGGACTACGCTTCACAGGGTATTGCAGTTCATTTCCTAATATGGGACCTAGGGGGTGGAGTGTATGATAGTTCATCTCTGGATGGGACCTATTATGTGTCCCCCAGGTGGACATGGGACCCCGATATTATGTTTGTATGGGTTCAGTTATATCTTGAGGACAAGCAATATTCTAGTAGGGAGGACTGTAATGCCCCCACCTTGGGGGGACATCATGGTATTACACAGTGTTATGATGACCAGGGTAGCCAGTTGGAGATTATAGCGAGTACAGGAGATATTGAGGGATATTTTTGGGTCTATATTGCATCGCTCATTCTATTTCATCATTATGATCAATTTCGAACAGATAGTCTTTGGTTCTATTGCATTCCGACGAATCCCATGGTTTTGAGTATTTTCATATATAGGTTAATTAAATTCACTGAAGAGGTCATTTTGGGCACAATACTTGGAGGAAACTCTCAGTGTAATAGGTCATTGGAATCAGGAGGAACAACACTACAACATAGGATGATGAGACGTGACTTTCAGTGTCCAGGGAATCCACAAGGAGAGATAAGGTGTTTTTCAGAGGTAAAAAGGTTAATTAATTAATTAATAATTAATAAAATGAAAGTCACTTTGGAGGGATAAGGTGAGAAGGAAGTATAAAGGAGAGGCAAGGGCCTCTGTTCTCTCATTCATGTATGATTATCATTTTGATATATGGATTCTATCTAGACAGCCCATACCTTGGGGGTTTTGAGGGTTTTGACTTAACAAACCCTAGAGGACGATTCAGTGGTGAAATATTCCACCTATCTTGTCCCAAGCTTGGTCTCGGCGATGCAATACTCCCCCACACCATTCTAGTTCATATATACTCAATGCAGGAGGGTTCTACACCAGCCAAAGGCACAGGAAGAGAGAGGGGGCACACCATTGGGGGTTTCTAGCAAGGGGGGTGCACCATCCACTGAGGGCGGTTCGTTGCAGGTGATTGGCAGGGATTTTGGAGATTCTAGCACCTGGGTTTTCATTACAGGGTCATGGACATCATATCTAGTCCATTCAAGAGGAGTTTTATGTACCATTTGATTTATTAGATGCATGGGATGAATTGGAGGAGAGGAGAAAACATCAGAAAGTGGTTTTAGTTATTTGATAGCCCAAATATTCACTATTTCACCTGGGACTTCACCAGTGAGGTAACCAAGCCCCAATCTACCATTCTAGTGGTTTTGTGGAGCATTTTGAGGCATCTAGGAGGGAGGCTAAATTATCTAGGGTTTCAGGCATCCAGGGGGCGCACCATTCCTTGGAGGGAATTTTTATCTATGGGTTTGAGAGGGATTTTGAGGATTTGAGAACTTGGTTAATTCTTGCATTTACCCGATCTATTGTTTGGCATATTTACCAGAGGGTTTGGACGTATTTGGCAGCAGGGCCGAATTGTTGAGTTTATTCAATGTTCCAGCAGGGTGTGGCATCTTCCAGCTTGGGGGTTTGGCACTTCATACATACCAGATCTCATTCCTATATTCATCTTCATTGTTATTCAGACTTTGGAGGCTTACCTTGTCTTATCAGAGCATTTTGTAGCAACTCTTATTGTGTTTATTGGATCCACCTGTTGATCATTCCAGATCTACATCATTCTTGTATTCAAGGGCTTCTTCTATTTATGAATAATATCATATGTGAGGTATTTTGTATTGTCTATCATATTGTTGATGTTGAATATGGTTGAGGTATGTTCCATTACTATATCTTCTTGTTTATTGCTGCAAACACACATTAAATTCATCAGTATAACCCTAAGCGCAAGGTAAAGGATCATAGTAAGAAAATTGTTTTACGAAATGCCACAACCAGTAAAAGTTTAAAATTCATGCAAGATGTGATGTTCCTGGAATATTGACTTGGCAACGTTACAATTTTCACCTAGTATTCAGCCGAATTCTTTATGCGGTTGATGCTGCTATCCCTTAGTACCCGAATGGCGTGCTCTTCAGTGTCTCAACCCTGTTGACCTGCGCTGATGTAATTGATCCTTACCACTGTTTGGTGTGCTTTCTCATCCCATATTTCCATATACTTGCATGTCTCCAGTGCCACGAGGGTGTCTGCTTGGAAATTGGATATCCCTGTAGTGAAAATCTGTCACTCATTTGTGAATTTACTGTAGCCATCCTGGAATTCGCTCCTTAAGAACAATGTGGCCTATGTGGAGTCTTGATAATATTTCACCAAATGGAGTAGATGCTCTAACTTCTTCAACGTAGCGGTCGAATCCTCTTCATCCTTCCTCTCTCTATCTAAGGTGGCATCTGTGATTTCCATCCCTGCACTTATAAGCTAGGACGTCTTGTCATGCTTCATGCTAATCAGTTTTTCCTCTGTGGTGATGAGGATGGAGCTGTCCAGAGTAAGCCTCCTCTTCTTGGTGGTTCTCTTCATGATGGATTTCCTCTTTCGATAGTAGGCGATGGCTTGTATATCAACAACCTCATCCACCGGTTTGGGGATTTGTTGTTCTCCCCAAGTAAGCATGTTTCCCAGGATCCCGATGGTGTATATCTGTTCAATCCTGGGTTCTTGAACCTCTTCTGTGTTCTTTGAAAGTTCGACCTTTGGTTCTTTCTCATTGGGAGGTAAAGTACTGGCCAAAATTGATGCATCAGGGGCAGGCTCGCTACTTACTTGATAATCAATTGTTGAGATGCCAATTTCTTGCTATGGAATTTCTTCTTCTTATTCTCCTGACCCTAGTTCATCCTTCGAGATTTCCACTTGGGTCTCTGGTGCATCGAGTAGCTCATCGTCTAAGACACTTTCGACCTCTTGGTTCCTCTGTGGTAGGATTTGAACTTGAGCATTGAGGGCTAGGGAATATGATTTCTCGAGTTCCTTTTCCTCTGTAATCTTTACCAGAGTCACTAGGGAAACCTCTGAACTCTCCTCATCATCATGGATTGTTATTAAGTTGTGTAAGGGGTTTGGCGCACTTGCTCTCCCTGATGTCTTCTCTATCTTGGGCTGAGCTAAAGCATCCCCTAGTGATCTGGCCTGTGGCATTGAAACTTTAGGGCTATCTAACCCGGTAATATCTTCAATTTGTATTGGCTCTGGGTCACTTGGACCTACCTGGATTTCGATTGGGTTGTCGACAGGGACCCTTGTCATTTATACAAGGTCTGGGTCATTCTGCAACTGATCAATTACTCTATGTGCTTGTTACATTAGGAGCAATACCATTGCATGTGCCTCTGGTGTCATAGACAATCCCATGTTCTGCAACTCTATTGCCTCTTCCACTCTAATTTCTTCCCTGTCTCTGAGGGCCTCTTGAGCCGACTTCTCTATTGTTGTCGCATGTTCATCCATGCTCATGGCCTTGAACCTGGTCATTTTTGGGTCGGCCATTCTTTGCACCACCTCGTCCCAGTCCTGGGTGTTCTCTGTGAATACTTCGTCTTCGAACTTATCATAAGCATACGACTAGCATGATGACACCTGTGAAGCATGTTGCGGGACCATGCCTTTTGGATCAGTTTGCGAAATCCACCTGTCGGGAATCTGAATTCGAGTTGGATCAACCCTTCTTGTTTGAATTCAACGGTATCATTTACCAAATAGAACCCTACATGGAAAGTGTAGGGTATGAAATCCTGTTTCCTATCTTTGACCAGGGTGGCATTGTAGCCTTGCAAGATGGTCTGATAACATATTTCTCCTACGACGAGCCAGTCTGGGACATGAGATGGTAGGAGATGTGGTGCTCTAGTGGCCCTGAACACCCTAATGTAGGTGGTGCTCTCATCTAGATACCAATGGACTACCTTGGGTATCATTTTCTTGGCTCTTGTCGATAGCCTTGGGCATTCCTTCTTAAAAAAATGAAATAAATTCAGGAGATGAATTCATCGTAGATGAGGTAGTAATATTTCTTGTACCTGTTTTCCCATAGCATGCTGAAGTAGACATGGACTGGGATCTCTGCAACATGTCGGCTTAGATTCACGCCGACGAAGACGTTCCTAGCGCACATGACATCAAGAAGGTATGAATCCATGTAAAAATTCAGTGCTTCCCCTTCCTTCGATGTCTGAGCCTGCTACACATAGATGCTTAGTTTCTTGGAGATTATTTCTCCCCAGTTGAAACTGCACCTGACAATCACAACTATGTATGCCAAATGCATCAATGCCTCCGAAAGCTTGGAGCAATATTTTTTTTTTCCGTATAACCGACATATGAGAGCCATCAAATAGATGTATGGCTCCCTAAAGTTAACTGCCTCATACCAGCTAGTACTCTGGTTGGTAAACTTCTTTTCCTCCCTCAACCATGAGGCCATCACCCGACTGGTGTCATGGTGTTTGTAGAAATTCACCACGAAGTCTGTCTTTAGCCTCTCCTCTGGGTATCTGAGTTTGTAATATTTATGAACTTATACTGGGATGAAAACTCCAACACACCCTCCATTGTCATCGTTGATTAAACATTTTTGTGTGTCTGTGTGGTCGATGAGCCACTTCAGGACCTCTATGTAGGGGAAAATGGGGGTTCTTCTTGCCACCATGTGTAGATACGATCGTCGAATGTTTGGGAACACCTGGTTGTCGAGTGCCCTCTAGTCTGGATCATTGTGTGGGACATATTCTAGGTATTATTCTCGGCTAATCATGTTAAAGACATCCCCCCACCCTGGGAGCTCCATCTTGGACCTAGTGCTTGCCTCTGTATCGCCAAAGGCTGGAGGCTGGATGAAAGATTTCTTCGTTGTTGTCTTGACGATAGGCTCCAGCCTAGGGACGTACTCCAATTGCCTTACGGTTCTTGGAGAAGAACCTTCACCTGTCTCTGGTTCTTTTAGCTTTGGTGCTCTCGGCGAGTGTCTGGTGGTTGGATTTCTCGATGACATTGTTCCTGGAACTTAAGCAAAATTTTAGAGACTGTGAAAAGAAATCGGATAAACACATATAAATTATTGCCATGTAAAATTTACAGACTCAGATACATACCTCTGAAGCTTGTTAAAACCTGGTTATTTTGATAATCACGGGGTCGATACAACCTTCGAGTTGCTCGTCTTGCTCCTTCGAATGATCTGGAATTATATTACATGCAGAATGATTTCGTTCACAATGACTCAAGAGATTTTAAACAGGAAATATCTTACTGTGTCGCATCAACCATTCAATTTGGGTTATGAGTGAATTTTCAATAAATCTTCCGCCGAATCTCTAGAACTTAAATTCATCATGGGTTGACAGTGGAGGCATGGTTGGTGATGTGGTCTATCGATGATTTTAAACAGATATTTTGATTGGCGCATGAGTTAGAAACTAATGAAGGATCGGGTATTGATTAGCTCCTTAAATGCTCAAAATATGATCGTATCTAATGTTGAAACGACCCGTCATGTTGCTCTTTCAGAGGGTGGATTGGGGATCAGGATTGTTCTACGAGCGTTTTCGATTGATCTTACTGTACAATGATGATGTGATAAAGTTGACTCAGAGGTGTGAATCAAACATAGGGAACCAAGAAGGACTCGAGATAGAACTAGACCATAGAACCCTCTTACCTCGTAAAGACATGTGGCATTGGAGACCATTTACTTAATTTTCTTGTATTAATCGGAGTCAGGACTTTCCTTAAGTTATTCGTTCTAAAACAAACCTAAGATCCCCAATGCCGAAAAAAGTGTCCAGGATTGGCGATCGACGAAAAACCTATCAAAGCACTTTCAGATCGAATCCCTTGAAAAAGTCCTTGTTATCACTGAAATTTTTTCTGCAACATTGCATGCAAATGGTTATAGAAACATAGAAGTTCCAAACACCTATTAGTTCACCCGGAGCACCAAAAATGCATTTCTAAGAGGCAAAAACTATACAACTAGAAACAAAATGACATGCGCTATCTCACTAAAGGAAGTGCACGCATAGTGCACTGGCCAAAGAATCCCATAGAGCAGATAATGCGCCATATGTGCGACTGTATATGTGAAAAGCCGCACACTCCTATGAATAATGCATTTATGGTTCTTTTCATCCCCTCAACCACTTATGGACCATCTCCCAACTTGATTTGACCCTCATATCTGATCTGAATTCGAATGGGGGGCTGGTGAAGGACCAAAGGGTGCCCTAAAGGGCCCCTTGTTCACACCAAGAACCAATTGAATAATGCCTTGAAGACATGATATAAATGGAGGCCATGGGTGCACTCAGAATTTAATATTTCTATAGTATTTTTATGCTGCCTCAATCCTCCCTTGAGAATCCTCTTTTCTCCTTGGATCATTCTAGAAACATTCCAATAGGCCATTCCACTCACCTATTGAGGGAATAGGCTTGGATTTCTTCACCATTTGCTTTCTTTTTTATCATTGTAAGAAGAGCTCTCCAATAGGGAACTCAACAGCCCTCCCAAGGAGTAAGAGGGGATCCATAAGTCCTCTTTTATCTATGGTGTTTTGCCAACTAATATAGTTATCCATTGGTGAAATAATCTTGGTCATTTGGTTGATTGATTTTGGTTCAAATTTTCTTATGCATTCTAGTTTTATTTCCTTAGTTGTTTTTAGTTTATTTGCTTGTTTATTTCATGTGCTTGGATTATCTAACTCATGCACTAACCTATGCTTTGTCTATCATACCCAACTAGACTTGTAAGTGCCCTTGTTTTTCTCAACCAAGTGACAAAACATACACAACATATTGACAACCATACTGGGGATAAGGTATCAATCTCCTCCCTATTTGGGCTTTTAGAGCACTTCTTTTTGACCCATTTTATGTGCAAGAACCATAACCGACCTAGCCTTACTTGTCAAGATCTAAGTTTAGAGCTGGAGGAGGAGAATTCCACCCAAAGTCTCCCCTCGGGATGTGTATCAGAACGTGCATGGGTATTTCACCCCACATACGCGCATTTAGAGCATTGTGTACCCAAAGCAATTCTTTTCTCTGCACATTCTGCGCACTGTGAGCCAAAAGGTCTTATGTTCTCTACGCACTGTGTGCCCACCGTGCATCTGTTTGAGTTGTAACCCACACATCTGTCCAGATTTTTAAAATTGTAAGAGTTTTTGTGATGATTTGAATGCCCCTAGCCTTCAAAATCTTGTTTTTATGCAATTTGTAAATTCACTTCACTTAGATTTCTTTCCCACATGAAAGGTTAGTCAGACATAGGCGCTTAGGGGGTAAAACGAACCATATTTCTCCTCTTTTTATTTTTGGTTGCCACATGGATGGCTTGTTTTATTTGTAAGAGTTAAGTTGATATTCTTTGCTATCACATATAAAAACACTTGCATTGGAACCAAAAATCAACTTTAATCATTGAGTATTCTCTTCTCTCGCACCATAGAGCGATATTGAGAATCTGAAAGGTGGTTAAGGGGACCTTTCATCTCCCTTAACAAAATATTTAAGAGAGGATAAAGCCCCCCTAGGGCCCCTCTTAGTTTCTTTTTGAAAATCATCTTAAATTTGTAAGGGCCCATACATGCCCACACGTTACAAACTTAGGGTAGTTTCTTAAGGATTACTTTCTTAGTTTACATCACTAGGAGGGTTTAATGATCAAAGTAACGTGCCCATACATGCCTACATGCTTGCAATCTAGGATAGTTTTTCAAAGCTTTCTTAGTGTAAACAACATTAGGAAGTTTAAAGGATTGGTAAGGACCCATATGTCCACATTCTAGTTCTTTAGGGCTTTTGAAATTCCACAAGGTTGTACCAATAACATCTAGAAAGATAGGTAATCAAGATTTGTAAGGACCACAGGAAGTCTACATGTTGCAAATTGACACCTAACTTATTAAAATTTGGCACATATTATCACTTGCTCACACACAAAGTCACTCCTCACTCACATAGTTTAATCTTGGATTGTGGAGGTTGAAGTAGGTCTTCTCCAAAGGAATTCTGAAACATCCCACTATTTCTTGAAGAAATTATCCACACCCACTTAATTCAAATAAGATTGGTTCACACCCCCAATATCTCAACCTATCACATCTAAAAATTTCCTAAAAACTCACTAAGGTTTCCTCCACATGAGGTGCTAAAATAAATTTTTAGTCTAGGTAGGATCTTAGGGGTAGGCATCCAAATAACCCCCCGTTATCTGGTTCTCACATTTTCAAACATTAGAAGTTGACAAATAGGGAACTTAAAAATCCTCCAAGTCAAGTGTTTCTAACACGATAAGGCAAGGACATACCCGTGAAGGGTAGAAGGCCAAGGTCCGGTTATTCTGTGTGTCCCCCCTTGAGTCACCCAACTCTTGGAAGGGATCCATCCCGTGACCCATTTATGAGGCCAAAAATCTAAATTCCACACTTTGACCGAGGTACCTAGTGGCCAAATTTAGGACATCTACCCAGGTGGAAAATGTGGGCTGCAATTGCACCTTGATTAGATTTTGTGTGGCTATTGGGAAATATCGCCAGCTCTTTTGGATATGCACCCTCTACCCCTCATTATTACTGATTGTTTCATCCTTCACTAGTTCCTCTTCCGGTGGCTTCAGACCCCACTGTTGAGTGCTCTTGGAAGGTCTGGTGCTATTTGAGAGGAAGGACGATACATCTTTTTAGGAGACGAGCATTTGTTTTCTTTGTTCTCCCATGCAGAAAAAATCCACCTACCCACATGTATTCTTATTTACAGTTAATTTATGTATGATGCTCATTTGATTACATACGATTGTGAGATATATTGTGAAGGTCCACATTATACAAGTCTCGTGTTCCTTTATTTCTCTAGTCACCATTTTCACACATTCACTTTGCTATTCAAACATCATATGGGACCCAAAGAATCCCCGTCATTCTAGACGCTTGCAGAATCTCCCTCCTATTCTAGGAGAAGTTCCTAGTCTTGCCAACTCACTAGCTCAACCATATCACACACCTGTGAGTGCCACTATTTTGGGATCAAATTTGCTTGGTTCCCCCTTACTTGGGTCCACTTCCCAAGGCCATCCATTCACTAGCTGTCCTTCACAAGGAGGCGGGGGAGAAACTTCTTCTCAAGGGAGAACTACAACCCCACCAAACCCCCCTCAAGGGTCAGGTCCACTACTTGCTCACACCATGGCTCGAACTAATCCTCCACCACCACCCCCCATGCCATATTTTGCGTCCCTCAACATTCCTAATTTGAGTAAAATCACAAATGACCCTATATTGCATGACCCCACATGACCCAATATGCCTACCAAACTACCTTCGAACATTCCAAAGTTTGAAGGCAAGTCAGGGGAATCTCCCGCCAACCATGTCATGAAATTCTACTTATGGTGCTCTTCAAACAACATCATGGATGACTCCATCTGCTTAAGGTTATTTTAGTGCACACTCATTGGTCCATCTGCCAAATGATATGTGGACGAAAATTCAGGGTCCCACATGACTTTTGAATCCTTGGCCAAATCATTATTGGCCTTCTTCCAACTACCATTTTGTCATAACACTAGTCTAGAACTTCTCTCTGAGTGCAAACAAACCTCGACTACACTTATTGTTGACCACATTCATGAATGGTGTCGGCGATGTAGTTTATGTAAAGCAGAAACCACCAAAGAATAACGTCTCGATTGGTTTCTCAAATCACTCATCTCTATCCTTTCCAAAGATGTGGAATCCACCTTCCCCCAAACCCAAGAGGAAGCCATCATCAAGTTTCAATAGTACGACCTCATTTATGCTCAGTCGGGTTACTTATACACAGTAATACCTGATGCACCGAGACCTGTACCATTTGGCCAGGACAAACCTGGGATGTCTCACACGACAGATGTATTTATTAGTACCACAACACACCACAATATGTACATCCAACCACCACCTATGTAAGATACACCCCAATATCCATTGATATATGGAGGGATGTCTTATTACCGTTCACCCCTTTACCAACAACCATATCCTATTGCTTTCCCTCCACCCTTGAGTGGAACCTTTCCGACACCCATCACGCGCCTGCCTTCTCAACCAAGTTCAGGTGCCCCTTATACCTCATCATATAACCTGGGCACTAGTGAAAGCGCTTCTCCTTCCTATGCACCCTACGGATCATTGCCACAAAACAATCTGTATTTCCCATTTCCTGGTGCTCCATAGCCGGTTTCTCCTCCACATGGACAACCACGCGCCGATGTTAACTTTGTTCATCCCTCTCCCATACAACAGTTTCATACTTTTGAACAATTGAATATGGAAAATCCGGCCTATCAGTCAAATAATGCCAAGAAGAAAGGAAAAAAAAGAAACAATAATAACCCAGGACTAGGGGGAAATAACCCCCAACAAAACTAGTCTGTTGGGGGCAACTTGAATCAGGTAACTAGAACCCCCAAGGGGAAAAAAAAAAAAAAAACACCAAGGGAGGAACAAAAACAACAACCTTCAGACAAATGTCCCTTGCACTCTTTGCGGTGAGCATGGCCATTACACTCACCATTTCCCCCAAATTGTCTACTTCAAACGGATGAAATATTCCATGAACGTGCCCTGTCCTCCAGCGCCACCTGCCCCTCAGCAGGCCCCACAATAGTATTTGCAAAAACCATCCCCGACTGTGTTGCAGAACCCTATTCCACACCAAGGTGTGATGAATACCCAACATGAGATATATCATGTCCCACCACAAATGGGACAATATCAAAACCCTGGAAATCTGGCAGATCGCAATATCCTCCTCACTAGCGAAGAAGAAATTCTTCTGCAAACATGTAGTCATCAATACAATCCACCCCCTGACTCTACTCCCACCACTTCAAAAGAATCTCCAACTACAACCACAAAACCTTTGATGATTCCACTCCCTAGCACTGAACCCTCCATTTGTATCCCTTGCATCCTATTACGACGAAATGTCAACAACACCTCAGGATAGGGCAACACATAATTACAGTATGGTCGATGACTTGGCATAGTCCCCTGCAGCCATGTCGGTATTGGAGGTCCTCCAAACCTGTCCAAATCAACGAAAATACTTTCTTTTTGCCTTGGGGGAAGTCAACCTAGCTGATACTAGACTCATCACATTTGATCTAGATTTGCAGATACTAGTCAAGATTCAGAACATCACGGTTCATCAATGTAACATTGATGAAGGTGCATCCACATGCATCATGTCCAAAATTGTATGGAAAAAACTTGGCTCCCCTGAGCTAGTACCATCTGCCATCACTTTGAGAGCTTATGATGGTCGATCGTCCTCCCCTGAAGGGCTCTTTCAAAATGTGCTCATTGAACTCAGGGGAAAAATCATCCTTATTGACATTGAGGTTATCAACGCCCTGCTCGATTACAACATCTTGTTTGGACATAGCTACATGTACTCTATGAAGGCAGTGGCCTCTTCTATGTTTCGAATGATGATGTTCCCCCACAACGGGAAAATCATCAACATCGACCAAGTTTCACATTATGAGCCTAACCACTCCTCCAACATCGATAACATATTACCTCTTGTCTGCACTAGTTTCGACTCATATCCACTCATGGATATGGGCCCTAGAATTTTGAAAGACCCATCCTTGTTTTGGGAATACCATGGAGCACCACCACTCATTCACCCCTCTGCACAAGTGTATGTCATATCTTCTAATGGAACTGACACTGGAGATACCATTCCTCCCACTGAGGCTTCTCCACCCCTCGACGTCCCACCAGTTGAAGAAATTATACCTCAATAATTACTTGAGAACCCTACGACACCTCTTATCCCCGATTTCACCTTCCCCAGGGGAAAATCTCGGTTTGGGAAACAATCCCCCAAGCCATTACTGAAATTCCCTTCTTCTACCCCCCACCAGGAGTACATGATTTTTTGGTATATGCAATGATTACCCTTCCCAACATGGTGCTCGCCATTCCAGTATGGTATCTACACCCACCCACAATGGTTCCTCAACCATCCCTCCCTCCCCAATCAGAGGGAATACCGATGCAGATTCCAGTACTAACTCTAGCCACACCACCCTCCCCCCTAATCGCCAACACCACCGCTACGGCTGGGGGAAGATGAAATAAGAAAGATCCCACCGCTCCACTTCCTCCCTAAGTTCAACCTCATTGTGTACTGTACGAGAGAGAGGGACACCCCACTAATATATGTCCTTGTCTCCCTAAGTTACGCAATATGATCAACTCCCTCGAGCAACCACATCGCTCGTCTCTCTACCAATCACATCTAGTACTACCACAACATCTCCCATGACAGGTAGTAAAGTGATGTGAGCCAAATTTGCATGTGCCATATGTTCATATTACAACCACTACACTCATCATTTCCCTACGCTACCTCAGTTTCGGTAGACGCTGACAATGGTATGCCAAACCTTTCAACAAGATCCCTCTCCACCACCACCTTTGGGTACCCAGGTCACTGACATCCAATATGTCTCGACCTCAGCCCTGAACGAATGCAATTCCCTTTCTCTCTTTGTGACTCACTTTCTCATTTCACCTACCAGTGTCCTTTGATCATTGAATATAGGCATCATCAAATAACCCTTATTCAAAATCATTCAACCACCTCACTTCATGTACTACAAGTGACTCCCCCTATCCCTTCTCTAGATACTCTTGACATCACCTCCCTTGAACGTGAGTCACTTCCCACCCCTCCATGGTTCATGTATATATTGTCTGAGGATATTCCCCCAAATCCTCTCAATTCTCTGATTCATTTCCCGCAGGAAATCTTACACCCTACCACAGTTTACAACCCACAATGTTTGAACATTTGGTTTATGACAAGTGATCCATCACACCATAGTTGTGATACCCCCTCTATGTTGTCACCACTTGAGGAAAATCACACGGTGAAAGTCACCAATGTTACCTCCCCAGGTCCTCTATATTCTCGCATTTTCCATTGCAACGAAGATATCGTGGAAGAAATCACTACCCCCGATTGCCCATGGAATGCGGTCCACCACATAGCTCTTTTTCTCTCACAGGAATCCTTTGACCCTCCTATCCAAGCCTCCATATGTGAAATCGAAACCAATGATTTCATTCCATCAGGACATATAGATTGGTTCAATAACCCTATCCCTGCCCCCGATGCTTTTGAAGAAGGCAACATGGCCAATATTTCCCCCATTGTCAAAATCGACATTTCCATCAAACTAGGAATCATATAGGAAATCACCATTGGCGTTGCATGCTCCCCTAAGGAACTCACAACTTACAAAGCTCTCTTTCATAAATATTGGGATATTTTTTTCTTGGTCATATACAGAGATTCTTGGCCTCGATCCTTCTATAGTTGAACATCGTATCAACACATGGCCCGATGTCGCCCCAATTCGTCAAAAGAAACAACCACTTCACCCATCCAAATCTGTGGCTATCAAAAGCCGAAATTGACAAGTTACAGGCTTCCAGGTTCATATACCCTATCGTGTATACCTAATGGTTCTCCAACCCCATCCCGATTAACAAAAAACAGGGCACTATTCCCGTCTGCACTGACTTCTGTGATCTCAATCATGCTTGTCCCAAAGACAACTTCCCAACCCCTTTCATCGACCAAATTATCGATGAATGTGCCGACCATGAGGCCTTGTCCTCTATAGATGGGTTCTCCAACTACAATCAAATTCAAATCCATCCAACAAATTAGTATAAAATCGCATTTACCACCCCATGGGGTACTTTTTCTTATCGTGTCATGCCTTTTGGACAAAAAAATGCAGGTTCTATGTTCCAATAGGCCATGAATTATGTTTTCCATGATCTTGCTTGCATCATTCTCACTTACTTGGATGACCTCACTGCTCGATCCAAGAAACAAACTCTACATCTAGACAACTTACGAGTCATCTTTCAACAATATCACTAGTACAATATCTTCTTGAACACCCTCAAGTGTGTATTTTGCATCACCTCCGAACGCCTCATTGGGTTCATCGTCTCCCAACATGGCATCACAGTGGACCCCCTCAAGGTCCAAGCTATCAAATAAATTCCACCACCTAGTAATTTGTGCCAACTGCAGAGCCTACAAGGCAAAGCCAACTTTTTATGACTCTTTGTCCTAGATTATGCCACCCGCACACATGGTTTCCTTCGCTTACTACATCATGATATCCCATTTCGATTGGATGAACATGCCCAAACCTCTTTTGATGATTTAGAAATGGCACTATCCAACGCTACTTTGATTATTCCTCCCGACTATGATTGCTATCACATTCTCTACTTGTTGGCCTCAGTCATTTCAGTAGCAGGAGTTCTCATCCAACTAGTGGATGACATCAATGAGAATGTTATTTACTACATTAGTAAAAATATTTCAGGACCACCTCTGAAATACAATCATGAGGAGAAACTAGCCCTCGCAGTTGTAGTTGCATTATAGAAACCGCGTCATTATATCCTACTTCGCACTACCAAAGTCGTGGCAGATTCCAACCCCATGTAGTAATTTCTTAGTCAACGACAAATTAATGGAAAATTTTCTCGATGGATCGTCATCCTTCAGGAATATGACCTAGATTTTTCAACCTCCAAAATCAAGAAATCACTTGTCCTCACCAAGCTCATCACGACATTTCCCTTCGACACTAAAATTTCACCCATCAATATGGATTTTCCTGACGAGCACCTCTTCTACATCCCCTCGGATGACCCCTGGTATGGAGACCTTCTTGTCTACCTTTGAACAGAGAAGTTTGGGTCTCATCTCTCTTGAGATGATCATCAACACATTCACCATCAGGCCCCTCGGTACCTCCTCATCAGTAACATTTTGTATTGACATGGGGTCGACACCATACTTCATCAATATTTGACCATCGACGAAGTCGACAGAGTTTTGAATGATTTCCATAGTGGCGCTTGCGGTGGACACCTCTTAGGTATGTCCACCACCCAAAAAATCATTCGAGTGGGATACTTCTGTCCCACATTGTTTCATGACTACATCCACATTATCAAACGAAGTTACCCCATGATTTTTCCTCCCCATACTACCCTCAATCCAACAGACAGGTCAAAGCTATTAACAAATTCCTCAAAACCATGTTGCAATGCACGATCAAAAAACATAAGACCAATTGTCATCATATGTTGTTTTTAGCATTATGGGCTTATCACACAACAGTCAAAACTGCCACTGGTTTTACACCGTTTCATCTCATCCATGGGATCGAATCCACCCTCCCCATCGAGTGTGAAATTCCCACGTTTCACACCACCATCGAGCTATTACCTAAAACTGCTCCAATGGAGCAACGATTGTTGAACTTAGAGTCGCTAGATGAATATCGCTGGTCTTCTTTACATAACAATGAGGTAGATAAAAAATAGTCCAAGGCCACCTTTGACCTCCATGTCAACCTTCGCTCATTTAACGAAGGAGATCTCATCCTTGCCTACGATATCGCTCACAATACTTTCGGCCATGGGAAATTCGAGTCATTATGGCATGGACCCTACATTGTCCAACACTGCCTCACTAAAGGTGCATACATCCTGGCATCTCTAGAAGGCTATCCTCTCAAAGAACCCATCAACAAGTTGTAATTAAAGAAGTTTTATGCCTGAGCGTAGTCATTATACACTAGGCTTTTTCTTTGTACACATTTGTAGAGTTTTTAGTCTTCTTTTATTTGCCTCCACTCCTCATGTCTGATCTACCATCCGTGTTATTGATAGATTCATCCTCCATCGGCCTACCACATCAGTTATGCTAATGGAGATATACATTGGACACAGAATCTCACTTCGTCCGCTTGGGCCCTCTACACCCCCTCACATGAACTGCTCCATTCCAACGGCATATGTTTGGGCTCAACCACCAACAACCAAGCATAATACACCATCATTATTGGTCTCCTCACCGAGGCCAATCACCACAACATTCATCACATTAGCATCTTATTTTATTCCCAGCTTTGCGTCCTGCAACTCAACAATGTATACCATGTTCGCTATCCTTGCCTCTTTCACAAATACTTACAAGCTAGACTATTATCTCGAAACTTTGATTCAATTACATTTACACATATTCCAAGAAAATTTAATCAAATAGAAGATAACATGGATAACACAATATTATATTGGAATTTATCACATCAAGACATCACTAAATATACATAACTCATCAAACATCGGTCACAACATATATATTAGACATTATAAAACATCAGAAAAATATCAAAACATGTAAACATCACAGAGATACCAAACATGTATATCCATATTTATATCTCGATCAAAGTGTCATAAATGTTTACAAAAAAAAAGTACAACATGTACGTCGCCTGTAGGCAATTGAGCCCCCTCACCCCTATAGGTACAAAATGGGTACCCCCTACCCTATACAAAATGGGTGTCAAACTACCCTATACAAAATGGGCTTGCATGCCTATATAAATACAAAAATACATAACCAACACTCATGGTTCCCCCAAAGCTCCCCCACCATGTCCTCTATCATTCATAGGTGCCCCACTAGCTGGGGGTCCTCGAGGTCCAGGGGGAAGTCGCCCAGTCATCGTTGCCCCTACTACAACTACTTTGTGGATTAGGGTCCGCCACTTTGCAGGGACCACATGCCCTCCGACACACCCTGCAAAACCACCTCCAACTGGCATCAGAGATCATATATCCCGCTGTTAGACTCCACTTGTGGAATACGCGATGGCCCTGCACTTGGATCATCAAACCGACGTCTTTGTCCGGTCCTCACCTCATCTGCTAGATTCACACCAACCTCATCCCTCCTATGTCGCTCTCCCACCCGCGGTGGTCTCACTGATCCTTGGCACGCTGTCTCCCCAACCATCTCCACCTCTCGGCCTCGTGGCCCCACATATGAAAACAAAAAAAATAAGATAGAGTCAGCATCCATACACATATAAACATATGCTACGCTATAAAAATCACAAAACATAAATGCAAAAATGTACCTCTCTGATCCCAAACCTCTCTAGAAGGCAACACCATGTTCGGGTCATGCCGAAAATCCATCCCACCATATGGGAATCGCAGTATAATATGTGGCATGTGGTGCCACACACGTGCCAACATGGTCGTAAAATAGTGGCCAACCTCTCCCCCTCTATTCCATACCAAAATCTGAGCCCACCGCATCAATCGTGGCTCTTGCGGCCCTATAGGTGGCAATAACACCCTATGTGCAACATGGGCACCCTCTCCAAAAACCATGCCACCAGGATAGATCCAAACAAAAAATCACTGGAGTCGGTGGTCTGACACCGGTGTATCTGCCCTATCATCTTGGCATGTAGCGTTGAGCCCCAGGTGAACAAGTCCCCATCTAGGACCCTCTGCATAATCCTCAGCTAACCACCACTAATCTGCTGTGTAGCTAAGGATCCATAGATCCTCATAATCATAGCCACGATTCAATGATGCAAGAGCGCATCCATCACGTCAATACGGACGATCGAACTTGACATCAGGTTCGGCCCCGTACAATAATCCTGTGCCAAGTCTATCAAATGCACATCCCCTGGCAATTGGGGGTCAGTAGGTAGGGCCATTCCCTGAAAGGGGAGCCCCGTCAAAAAATACACATCCTCAATAGCTGAGAATGTCAGTTGCTTCCCCCACACAATGAAGCACTCCAAATCCATGATCCACATCGATATCAGATACTAAAGTAGGTACTCCTACGACTGTATCAATGGGTAGTAAAAGAACTTGAGCATCCCACAGACTGCCAAGAGTCTCCGACGCTTGACTCCTCTCTCACTGCCTCTCGGAGGTGCTCCAAGTCCCACTCCCTCCAGTGGATTGGCATGATAACCTGATCACCTGCATTCACATAGAAACCCTTGGTAAACACTCATCATTTATCAAAAATATTAAAAAATTCAAGTTTTCAAAAAACCCTTTAGCTTTTCCCCAAGTACGTGACTGTCACCTCCACAGGCACTCACATATGCATGCCTATTCTTCAAACAGCTATGCATTAATGCATAGCTTTCAGAGAAACAAATGTGTATCAATGCGCAGATGTCACACCCACAGGTGCACACTCATGCACACCTATTCTCTACACAACTACACACGGATGCAGAGTTGTAGATCCAACAGGCGCGCATCACATGCGCACATGTTTTTCCCACCCACGTAACCCCAAGCGTGGCTGTGTCTAGCACAGCCGCACATCATGCACAAGAGAAAGAATTATACCCACGCATCTCCGCGTGGATATCTTTCTTTCCCCCGCGCATTAGTGGGCCCACTCCTAAAAATACCCTAGTACAACCATCCGTACGACCCCTACCCAAACAATAGAAACTATCTACTGTGCAGAAGGATGAGACCACTAACCTGACTCTCTCAAATCCTAGATCGCTCGGATCGAAATCTCGTAATCTTCAAAACTACTCTAAACACTGTCGTCAACTCACTATAGAAAGAAGTACAAATGAGGTGGCATTGTGGGCCCCACAACCACATATAGTCCCTTTTTCCAAACTTCCACACTCAGTTACAAGAGCTCAGAGTCTTTGTTTCCTGATCTGTCTTCAGCCATGGGATTAGGGTCCCGCCGCCTACATAGTTACATTCGTCGGGTCACCATATGCACTCAGCCCTGGGGGAACATTTTTGTCACATCATGTCCAAGTACGCATGCTCATGTTCAAATTTATCAAATAACTTTTATATGTTATTTATATTCAGATATTGTTCACGTCAGGTATTTGGTTTTAATGTGTGCAGGTATTTGGTCATCACAAACCAGCGTAGACCCTTTAGGAATCTGATCTACACTGGCATGTAATCATTCCCTCTGAATATCAATTGCATCTCCCAGTCACACCCTCTGAGATTTTCCCTTAGGGTCCCTACATATGGCTCTGTAGTACTCTCACCTCTGATGCATTTTGGTACTGTCACCCGGTAGCACTCTCCCCCACATGAGTTTTCCCATTCATAGTCCCCCTTGGCACTTTGACACTCATGTTGCTTTCACCCATTAGGGATGGGAGTCTCGATAAGTCTTACACATTTCTGAGAATCAACCACATACTCCTGCTCATTATTTTTCTAACTTTCCCAATGGAATCCCAGGTTACCTCATCACAGTTCTATGTTGACATCGTCCAAAAACCTTGAGTATCCCACAGTCCATGTACCCCTGATATTTGAGTTTATCCACTTTGTCACGCCTCTGGCATAATTTAACCCCATGTCTAGTTGTCCCCCTAATGCTAGATATAGTTTCATGGTTTTTGCCAATCATCCTTCAAACATACCCCCAACCAAGGGCAGTCTTGAGTCTCACCACATCTTGACTTCGTTCATGTTACCTATCAATTCATGATCCCATCTAGTGGATTGCATGAATCCCTTTGCTTCTTAGATTCGTGTCTCCCTTTCTGTCGAGAACAACACAGTTTCCAGAAGGGAGACAATATCTTGAGTCTCATTACCTTTACAATGAGGAGTCTCAGACGACACATAGAGAACCATCATTTTTCTCTAATGTCATTGACCCCCATAACATTCGACTTCAACAAAATTTCATCTTACGGTGGGTCTTACTATGCGACTATTGTAGTTTTTTTACACCAGTCGAAGACCTCTGAATTTGTTAGGCTATCAATGCCTATGAGTCATCGACACTTTTTACAAGCGTCCTTGCCACTTTTTCAGAGTATGTTCACCATCAAAATTGTCATCTGCCATTATCAAACCACCCCGAAGGGCGTTGTAGTTATCTACATTAGCATACAACTTCAAATACTGTCTTACATTTTTTGACTTACATGACACTAGCATGGGGCATGCCCGCCTCGTTTGTATACACCTTTTCTTTTTTCTCCCTAGAGACAAATTTAGGTCCAATGATTTCCCCTCTCCCTCCGACAGGATCTCTCTTGCAGTTCTTATCAACACTCTTCATTACAATGCTACTCTCAGTAGAATAAACATTGATATATTTCAGCTATACATATGCTCCTAACCTCACACATCAGGGGGCATCTGTGATCACTGAAATTTCATCCACAACATTGCATGAAAATGGTTACATAAATACAACAGTTCCAAACACCTATTAGTTTACCTGCAGCACCAAAAATGCATTTCCAAGAGGCAAAAACTATACAACTGGACAAAAATTGACATGCTCTAACTCACTAAAGGAAGCACGCGCACAGTGAGTAGGCCAAAGAAGCCTATAGAACGCACAATGCGCCATATGCGCAACTGTGTAAGAGAAAATCCATGCACTCCTATGAATGACACATTTATGGTTCTTGTCGGCCCCTCAACCACTTATGGACCAGCTCCCAACTTGATTTGACCCTCAGATCTGAGATGAATCTGAATGGGGGGCTAGTCAAGGACCAAAGGGTGCCCTGAAGGGCCCCTTCTTCACACCAAGAACCAGTTGAATAATGCCTTGAAGACATGCTATAAATGGAGGCCATGGGTGCTCTAAGAATTTAAGATTTCTATAGTATTTTTATGCTGCTTCAATCCTCCCTTGAGAATCCTCTTTTATCCTTGGAGCATGATAGCAACATTCCAATAGGCCATTCCACTCACCTCTTGAGGGAATAGGCTTGGATTTATTCACCATTTTTTTTCTTGTTTATCATTGTAACAATATCTCTCCAATAGGGAACTCAAGAGCCCTCCCAAGGAGGAAGAGGGGATCCATAAGTCCTCCTTTCTCTATGGTGTTTTGCCAACTAATATAGTTATCCATTGGTGGCATAATCTTGGTCATTTGGTTGATTGATTTTGGTTCAAATTTTCTTACGCATTCTAGTTTTATTTCCTTAGTTATTTTTAGTTTATTTGATTGTTTATTTCATGTGCTTGGATTATCTAAATCATGCAATAACCTCTGTCTTGTCTAGCAGGGCCAACTAGACTTGTAAGTTCCCTTGTTTTGCTCACCCAAGTGACGAAACTAACATAATAGACCCAATGCCGAAAACGCATCGGGGATAACCTTTATTGTGGTCAAATTGTTTGTTGTGATCCTTCTCGGTTTTCCCTGATTCTGATAAAGCATGTCGAGCATCGGTTATCGACGATATCTTTCCATTCTTCGTTAACGTCTATCCTCCCTGTCTTTTGTCGATGCCAAAGGGGAATCGACTATCTATGATATATTTATGCGAAAAATTAAGGCAAACCAAAACTTCCTTCTGCCAATGCCGGTGGATTTCGGCTCTCGACGAATGTTTTTTTCCGAGTGGTTCCTTTTTCTTCTTTGAATTCCTTCTGATACCGAGCTTGGGCGTGTTGGGTGAAGTGTTTAGCTGTCGATTCTTTATTTAGGTGTTAATATATTTTAGTCATGGGGTTTCATAAGTTCAAGAAAACTTGAATAAGTGATTAGAGTAATGAAAATAAGCAAAGACAAAACATTTCCCAAAATGAAATCGAATCAGACAATGCAGAGGATCAAGTGGTACCCAAAAAAGTAAAAAAATGATAAAGGATTTTTAGGGTGTGTTGAGTTCTCAGCAAATGGCGACTTACTGGGTGAAATCAGAATCTCTGTTCCTACCTCGGGATCAATTTATGCAAAAGATGGTTAAGAACTTAACTAGTTTTTCATCAGAGCCTCTTTTATCCTTTCATTTGAAATTCCCTAGTTGGTGCATCCAGGTCTTCCTGTGGAGTTTCAACCTTTATTCCACCTTTGTTTCCTATAACCCTGACTCACGCCCTCTTTAACAAGATCCAAGTAAAGCATTCATAGGCACCAGTCCTTTTAGTTATCATCATTAACTTGCTACGGTGTTGCTCTGCTGCCAGCGAGCATCCATATCCCTGGCAGAGTCACCCCGACATCACAGACCTTGCTCCAATACCAGTGAGCACCCATAGCCTTGACGGAGTTATATGCATACCCTCTCCTACTTTGCACTCATTTGATATAATTGATTTTATTTTGGCAGAATTCCCTAAGCGAGTGGGAGAGGAGGACGTCTGTTATTTGAAAAATGAGATGGTTAAGGTGAATTTTTTTTTGCTAGCTCTGTATTGAGGTACATTTAGTCCTTTTCAGCTTACCACCTTTCACTTAAGGTTTTACCATACTACCAAGAAGACACTTCATCTCTTTTCCAAGGTTCTTCATCTGAACAAGCTAGATAGAAAACCCTTTAAAACAATCGGAGGTCTCCCAACGCTTCTTGTGTTGTATGTAAGCGATGAGTTAGGAACAAAGTTCATCATATCACATGAATTGAAGTCAACCAATTTTTTTCTAAACACACTATTTAGAAGCGCAGAAGTAGTATAGCAAGAAACATAAAAAAAATACACTCCGCAATCAACCTTCCTAAAAACAAAACATCATGAAAACACACACACAATTTTTTTATTTTTTATTTTTAATGAAAATATTGTTTTAGGGCTTGGCCATTCACTGGGATAGCGTCAGGTTCCACCCTCAGATTTTTCAACTGATACGTGCCTACCCCAATTTTCTCGGCTACCTAAAAGGGTCCGAGCCATGAATTATGAAACTTCGAATGTATTCTCTTCGGCTCATTTTCTCTATCCCATTTTAGGACTAAGTCTCCTAGTTCAAAATTCTTCTCTTTGGCCTTATTCTTATCAAACCACCTTTTAACTATATGTTGATGAGATATGAACTTCGATTTTTGTTTCTCCCTCTCTTCTTCTAGCATGAGGAGGGTATCAATTCTTTGTTGTATAACTGATAAGGGTTGTCCCCTAGAATCCTGAGCAAGCTGAAGAGATGGAAGATATAGCCCATTTGGGAGAATGGCTTCCTCTCTGTATACCATAAAGTATGGAGAATTCCCTATAGATTCCATGGGTGTTACTCTATCATCCCATAAGGAATTATGAAGTGAACTGTGCCAATTCATTTGGTTTTCTACAACTGTTTTCTTTAGTATCCTCACTAGGTTATATTGGTTGATTCTACCACTTAGCTTCCCTGTGGATACTAGTTTGCAGAGTATATGATTATGATTCATTTGTCTAGAGCAAACTATGTTAATAGGGTGGAGGAAAATTAATCCACGTTATCAAAAACAAGGAAGGAAGGCATATTGAACCTTGTAATCAGTTGTTGTTCTATGAATTGGATCACCACATTTTCGTTTACATGAGTCAGAGGGATGTCCTCTGCCCATTTCATGAAATAGTTTGTGGCAGTCAGTATGTATCTATGTTGTTTTGAAGAACTCGGTGTAATTTATCCTATGATATCTAACCTCCATTGCTCGAATGGACTGGAAATGACCATAGGTTGGAGTGGGACGACTGCTCTCTTTTCCTTCTCCATGCTTATTTGACAAGTTTTATAATTTCTACTGTATGTGTGAGCATCCCTGAACAGAGTAGGACAATAATATCCAGCTCTCAGTATTTTGTGTACAATGGTGTCACATGTGAAATATCCACCTGTAGGTACATCATGGAGCTCCTTTAGAACCTTTTCTGCATCTTCGCGTTCGAGAGATATTAAAAGTACCCCATCATAATTAACATAGAAGAGCACCGAATTTATGAGGGGATATTTTGTTGATTTTAACATGAGGGCTCTCCTTTCTCTAGGATTTAGGTTTTCCAGGAAATTCCCATGATGTAGGAGATAAGTCAGTTTCTCATACCAAGACTCTTGCCTTGGGGAGACATATGAAGCTTCACCACACCATAATTCCAATTCATTCTCCCATTCGAGGTCTTCATTTATTTGGTCCTGGGATTCAGTTGCCAGTTTGCATAATCTTTGTCCCTTAACTGGTTTAGCAGGTTTTATATCTAGATAAAACTCTTGGACTACTGCCATCTAGTTTCTTCTTCTTTCCCCCATCTCCTGTTGAGTGAATAGGGATCAGACTACAGGGTGAGGCACGATGACTTTGGTATGGTTCTTTAGGATGTAAGATCTGAAGTGTTTCACTGCCTTGTATACTACATAAGCCTGCTTATCTATAGCAGGGTAATTTAGTTCGGCCCCTTGAAGATTAGTGCTCATAAATGAGATTGGGGCCTCGTTGTTGTCATCATCTCTCTGAGTCAATATTGCAGCTAATGATTAGTCGAAGGCAAAAGTGTAGAGGAAGAAATCTTTACTAAAGTCGGGACTTCGCAACACTGGAGCTTGAGATATTGCAGCCTTAATATTGTTGAAAGCATTTTTTCGTTCATCATCCCACTTAAATTCAACATCTTTGCAGATCATTTTTTGTAGGGGTTTGATAGTTTTGGCGAAATCGAGGGTGGATTTCCTCACAAAATTGATTTTCCCAAAGAAGGATTGAATAGCCTTTTTGTTGTGGGGTAATGGAAGTTGAGCTATATCCCTAATTCACTCTGGGTCTATGTGAATTCCTGCTTGAGATATAATATTACCTAACAATTTACCTTCCTTGACACCAAATATAGTTTTGTTAGGGTTTAAGGATATACCGTATTTCCAAAACCTTTCGAAAATCTGGGTTAAGTGTTGGATGTGGTCTTCTTTGTTCTTT
The DNA here is from genome assembly GCA_009831015.1 of Picea engelmannii. Lineage (NCBI taxonomy): Eukaryota > Viridiplantae > Streptophyta > Pinopsida > Pinales > Pinaceae > Picea > Picea engelmannii. The sequence goes on from ML784182.1 coordinate 213,755, forward strand.
GAATACATAGTCACGTCCAAATAAACTACTACATATTTTTTTATTAGTCCCCAAAATGCTATGTCCATGGCTCTTTGCAAGGTTTCCCCTGCATTGATTAACCCAGAGGGCATGCGTTTATAAGTGAAGGTTCCCCACTTGGTTCAGAAGGTAGTTTTCAAATGATATTCCTCTGAAACTAGAACTTGGTTGTAACCTGAAAAACTGTCCAGTAGGGAGAAAATCTTAGAGCCAGACACGGTCTGCAAGAGTTGCTCCATTAGTGGGACTGGGTAGTTGTCTTTTTCTAAAGCTTTGTTGAGGTTTCTAAAATCTACACATAGACAGATCTCCCCAGACGTTTTCCTCACATGAACCAAATTTTCTACCCATGCAGAGTGTCTAACTTGGAAGATAATCTTAGAGTCTAGTAATTTCTTTAAATCTTGCCACATGAGAGGCTCTAGGGATGGGTGGTTCTTCCGAAGCTTCTGTTGGAAGGGGTTCACTCCGGGCTTTAATGGGATTGTGTGTTGAATGATGTGAGTATCATAAGTTTTCAGATCTCGGTAGGACCATGCAAAGACATATTGATATTTTATGAAAAGTTTGAGATAGGCCTTCCTTTCCCCTTTAAATATTGTCTTGCTGAGATTTATATTCTTGGGGATTTCCAGGGTTCCTAGATTTATAGTTTAGTACACGGGACAATAAATCCCCATATTTGTGTTTATTGACCCTTTGAATATTTCCCTTAATTCAAAAAGGTTTTCTAAATTGGCTACCCCTTTCGGTATCGTGTGAGACCTTGGTTTGTCAGTCAATTGATCTGTATGAGGATCGGTTTCTGCTAATTTCTCCTGAAATACTTCATTGTCAATAGCCAAGTCTTTAAAATTATCCTGATTGGTCAAAATTTTTATGATATGTTCATCTACTTCAAATACCTTCCAATTAGAAATATTTTTGGGCATCGATGGTTTGTAGAGTAGCTCCACAGTGAATCGAGAAGCTTCATAGTCTTCTAGAGGTGATATCCTTGAGGCAACGGTAGCCAGAGAATCAGGGAGAGTGTTCTTTGTTCTGGGGATCATTGTAATATTGAAGGCTTCAAAATGTTCTATTAGTCTATGCACTTCCTGTTGGTAATTTCTCAGGTGGGGAGAGTTGCAATGTATAGTGTTCCTTACTTGTCTAACGATGATTTCAGAATCTCCAAAAACCTTTAATTATTTAATGTTTAAGTCTATGGATTTGTTTAGCCCTTGTAATAGAGCTTCATACTCGGCGGTGTTGTTTGTGTATTCAAATTATAGCCTACAGGGAAAGAAATTTTGTTTACCTTTTGGATCAATGAGGATGCACCCTGCCCCTACCCCTTCTTCCAATTTATATCCATCAAAGTATAAGGTCAAAATTTGTGAGCAAAAAACATGAGCTTCCTTTTTTTTACCACTTTCCTGCTTTCCTCCTATCTGTTTCGTGGTTTCTAACATTGATTCCTAACAGAAGAGGGTTTCCTCCGCCGTCATTGGAAAATTTTCTTGAAAACTCATTTCAGAGTTTTGAGTAAGAGGAACCTTGGATGAGAGGGGGGAGAAATTCCCGAAATTAGAGTCATAGGAATAATTGCCTAGCACATGGAAATCTATCGATGACGGTTCATTAAGGGTTTCTAGGTCAGTGACATTATGTTTTAGATATATTTCCCTATCCATCCTGATCATATTTGTGTGTCCCTTTAATGGAATCCAAAGGTGAGCCCAGTTTGTACTAAAGTATTCGTTTAACTTCTTCGACCAATCTCAACTTAGTAGCAATCCATAAGCTTCTGGGATATCTACTACAATGATGTCAATTACTTGAACAAATTTAGGGTGTGTCACCATTCTGATCATTACATATTTGAGCACTCCCATAACCTTCACCTGGGTTTTGTCTAGTTGTATCACATGTTTATCACTTTTGAGAGGGACTGCATTTAATTTCTTGCATATAGACAATGGCATAACATTAGAGGATGCTCCTGAGTCAACCAGACAGTTATAGAGGTTTCCATTGAAGAATTCAAATGTCAAAAGGAACGGTGGGACAAAAGGATTTTCCTTTTTATCTTTAGAGAAGGCGTTCACAGTTGGTTTATTTCTTAGATCCAAGAGGGTTGGATTTTGTCCTCGGTCAGTGCTTGTTGTAGGATTTTCTACTGACTTCAATGCTTGTAACATAAATTCCTTTTGCTGAGGGATTCTATACATGTCCATGCTTGATATATTTGCCTTCAACCTTTTCAAATCTTATACTATGTTGTAGTCTAGCTTAGGCGATTCTCGTGTATGTATGTTTATAGAATTTATTTGGGGGACAAAAGGTGGTTTCGGGTGATCGGGAGCTGGTTTTCCTCTCAAGGTTTGGGTCGCAGTAAGGTCATTTGAGACAGGCTGACCCCTACTTCATGTTTGCATAGCCAATACCTTTGTGGGTGGTTCTTGAACCTCAAATAGGTCATTGAAAGGCATTGGTAGGTCAGGGTCCCATATCAGCATGGTTGTTTCTTCTGGTGGATCAACTTCTTCCTGTTCAACAATATTCATAGCTGAGCCACTTGATTTTTTAGTAAGGGAAACCTAATCTAGAAATCGGTTGGCCATCAAATTCATGGCATGCACCCATTGTGGGAAGTCTCTTTCAGAATGTTTCTCTTGGTGATAGGTACATAATGAGTCAGATGCTACATTTCCCATATCCATGTTCAAGTTGGTTGGGGAGGTTCAATTTCTTTGGAAGGTGAATTTCTTTTAAAAAAGGGTTTATAGGGCCTCTGGCCTTGGTTTCCTTCCCCTTCATTTATTTTCATGTCTATGATTTTTTTCGACAACTTCTTAACCATGCGTTGTAGGTCTTCTATGTCTCAACTTCCCTTTTCAGGACCTTGTTCTGTTTGTTTCCCTGGGGGTCTAGTCAACATGAGTCCTCTCCTGGGAGGAGGTTGAACTTCCTTCTTAACTAATGAGACCTGGCCTTCTTTACATCCCTACATATGGAATTCTATTGTTTTGGCTTCTTCAAAATTCTTAGCTAAGGTTGGTTTTACCACCCTCTTCACAAACATGGAAATAGAAGATGGGAGAGCATTAGCATATACTTCAATTTGCAACTCCTGATTGGGTTTAGTTTCGGGTTGGAATTTGTTTAGGATAGTGGTGAACCATTGATTAAATTCTTTAACCTTCTCCTTTGAACTCATGGTGCCAGCGAACAACTCGTCCATAAGAGCTCCTATAGTGGTTACTTCTGCAAATTTATCTAGAAAATCCTTTTGAAACTTCATCCAACTAGTTATGGACCCTACAGGTAAGTTAAAATACCATGTGGAGGCAGAATTCTCAAAAATATAGGGGAAAATACTTCATACTACGTCTTCATGTTGGACATTCATCATCCTGATAGCTAGTAAGAATTTTTTGATATGGTCTTCAGGCAATCCTGAGGTTTCAGGGTAAAATTTAGGGAGTAACTTTTCTAGATGTTGAGGAAGGTTATATTCTCACCCTAGGATGGCCATAGAATCTCTGGCCAACCAAGGTTGATTATTCTGAGGTGGGTTTCCCCTTTATTCATTGTGATCATTTTTGTCTTCAATGTTGTTCGATCCCGAAACTGAGCGTTCTGAGTTAAACCCTTCCTCGTTGGAAAAATCGTCGGGCTCAGAGAAGTTACTGACTGGTGTTTTGGGCATTAGATTAAGAGGATGTTCGATTTCGGTGAGGAAAAAATCTATCAAGTCTTCTACTATGTGAACGAAAAACTGGTCGGGGGTGTCGAGCACTAGTCTGCTTACCTGTTTTCTATGAGGGAGTTACAGAGCTAAGGGCAGTGCTCTGACTTGTCGGGCGTAAGCTCTTGTGATTATGCTGAACTGATTCAACTCCTCATGAGGAAGAGCATAAGGTATCTCAGGGAATATATGTTCTTCCTCTTACTGGGGTGAGTTACTCATTTCAGGAGTACTCAGTGTGTGTGGGTTGTCTTGGGAATGACTAGCCATGCATGTGAGCTATTTTGAATCTACAGGCTGTGTGAAATATTATATAAAAAATATTGTCAGCCATTCATTCTTCATGCCCTCCTTCTAGCACCAATTCTATTGAGGGGTCCTAAATCCATTTAACTCAGCAGTAGGAACCAAACCCACCACCGAGGCCCAATTAGACCCTGCAACATTTAATGGTGGAATGGTTCTCCAGATCTTACAATCTGGCCAATCAATCGATGGGATTTATGTATTGATTGACATGATGTCTTCTTGTGAAAGCTCCTCCTTCAGTTTTGAACATTCACTTTTTATATTTTCTTTTATAGGTGGGATTGATATAAGATAAATGTTGGTATAAACCAGTTGGGTAACAAAGGGGAAATTATTAACTACTGAAGAAGGATGAGCTTGGGATAACCCTTGTGCTCAAGCATGCAAACAACGACTCTTACACCTATGAAAAACCTAGTACTAATACGTTAACCTGTTGGTGTTCCAATCATTGTCTGAGATACAATTATCCAAAGAGAACATACATATAATAAACGATGGCAAGAAAAATAGTTTCCTTAGCTCTAATCATTGATCAGACATTAACAAAACGATTTACTTTTCATCATTAAAGACAAGAACTATAAAAATATTGAATTAGATAACTCATCAACAGATGCAGAGGCTCTTACTCATTACAGAATCCATTCATGAGATAAAATCAGAAATAATTATTCTTCATATCCAATCACACACGCTTTTGATGAAAAACACATACTTGTCTCTAGTCCTAAACATGACTTCTCAATTAAGGTAGCTCCGAAATAATTCTTTACAAATCCAAAAATGAGGGTCTTTACAAAAACCATCGACCTCTTCTAACAGGTCGATCCTCTGATTTATAACATATTATTAACTAAAAATAATTATCAAAAGTGAAACATAAGTAAAACAAAACATTGCCACATGGCTCTTTCATCCCTTAGTCTTCTAAGAGTCATCAAATGGTTTCAATTGAGTGGTGACTCTTCTCATACTCCAACCATTTGACAAAGAGTTCCCCACACATGTTGGCATATGGGAATCTGTGTTGGTCCATCGAGGCCAAAAGGGTCTCCTTTATCTTCACTGCCTGTGCCCGATACTTCACTATTTTAGCACTTTGTTGTTGTAACATTGTCTTAGCCTTGATCGGGTTCTCCATGAACTGTTGTAATTGACCTGGCACCATGTTCACTATCTTTTCTATCTCCGCAACCCACGATGAATCTTGTTCGACATGTAGTTTGACTATGTCATGCAAGTCAACAAAGTCATCGGGTGTGCCGAACTCTGGAAGGTTGATGTCTCTCATCGCCCGATTGATCTTGGTCCAATTCCTTTCGCACTCGACCCATTTCTCTTGGATTTCCTCATGTGGTTCTTGGGCCATTTTCACCCAATATTCAACCGAATTCTTTATGCGGTTGATGTTGTTATCCCTTAGTACCCGAATGTCATGCTCTTCAGCGTCTCGGCCCTGTTAAACTGCACTGATCTAATCAATCCTTTCCACTTCTTGGTGTGATTTCTCATACTATGTTTCCATATCCTTTCATGTCGCCAGCGCCATCAGGATGTCTTCTTGGAAATTGGCTATCCCTACAGTGAAAAGGTGTCGCTCATTTGTGAATTTACTGTAGGCATCCTAAAATTTGCTCCTTAAGAACACCGTGGCCTGTGTGGAGTCTTGATAATATTTCACCAAATGGCATAGATGCTCTAACTCCTTCAGCACAATGGCCAACTCCTCTTCATCCTTCCTCACTCTATCCAAGGTGGCATTTGTGATTGCCATCGCTCCACCGATAAGCTTGGACATCTTGGCATTCTCCATGCTAATCATTTTTTCCTCTGTGGTGATGAGGATGGATATGTCAAGAGTAAGCCTTCTCTTCTTGGTGGTTCTCTTCATGATGGCTTTCCTCTTTCGACCATAGACGATGGCTTATATATCAACCACCTCATCCACAGGTTTGGGGATTTGTTGTTCTCCCCAAGTAAACATGTTTCCCAGGCTCCCGATGGTGTATATTTGTTCAAGCCTGGGTTCTTGAACCTCTTCTGTGTGCTCTAAAAGTTTTTCATTTGGTTGTTTCTCATCGAGAAGTAAAGTACTGGCCAAAATTGATGCATCAGGGGAAGGATTGGTACTTACTTGATAATCGGTTGTTGAGATGTCAATTTCTTGTTGTGGAATTTCTTCTTCTTGTTCGCCCGACCCTAGCTCATCCTTTGGGCTATCCACTTGGGTCTTTGGTGCATCAAGTAGCTCATCGTCTAAGACACTTTCGACCTCCTGGTCCCTCTATGGTAGGATTTTAACTTGAGTGTCGGGGGCTGGGGAAGGTGCTTTCTCGATTTCCTTTTCCTCTGTAATCTGTACCAGAGTCACCGGGGAAACCTCTGAACTCTCCTCATCATCATAGATCATTATTAAGTCGTGTAAGGGGTTTGGCACACTTGCTCTCCCCAATGACCTCACTATCTCGGGATGAGCTAAAACATCGCCTAGTGATTCAACCTGTGGCGTTGAAACTTTAGGGTTATCTAACCTGATAATATCTTCAATTTGTATTGGCTCTGGGTCACTTGGACATACTCGGATTTCGATTGGGTTGTCGGCAATGACCCTTGTCATTTATATGAGGTCTGGGTCATTCTACAACTGATCAATTACTCTTTGTGTATGTTTCATTAGGAAAAATCCCCTTGCCTATGCCTTCGGTGTCATAGACAATCCCTTGTTCTGCACCTCTATTTCCTCTGTCGCTCTAATTTATTCCCTTGCTCTGAGGGCCTCTTGAGACAAATGCTCTATTGTTGTTTCTTGTTCATCCTTGCTCATGGCCTTGAACCTAGTCATTTTAGAATCGACCGTTCTTTGCACCACCTTGTCCCAGTCCTGGGCATTCTCTGTGAAAACTTTGTCTTTGAACTTATCATGAGCATATGGACAACAGGATGACACCTATGAAGCATGTTGTAGGACCAAGCCCTTTAGATCGTGCTTGCAAAATTGCCCTGTTGAGAATCTGAATTTGAGTTGGCTCATCCCTTCTTGTTTGGCTTGAGAGGTATCCTTTACCAAATAGAGCCCTACATGGAAACTGTAGGGTATGGAATATTTCTCCTACGATGATCCGATCTAGGAAATGAGATTGTAGGAGATGTGGTGCTCTAGTGGCCCCGAAAACCCTGATGTAGGTGGTGCGCTCGTCCAGATACCAATGGACTACCTTGGATATCATTTTCTTGGCTGCCACCAATAGCCTTGGGAATTCCTTCTTAAGATGAATGAAATAAAATTGGGCAATGAATTCATCGCAGATGAGGGAGCAAGATTTTTTATACCTATTTTCCCATAACACATTGAAGTAGACGTGGACTGGGAGCTCTACAACATGCCAGCTTAGATTCATGCAGCGAAGAGGTTCATAGTGCACATGACATCGAGCAGGTATGAAGCCATGTAAAAAGTTGGTGCTTCCACTTCCTTCGATGTCTAAGCGTGCTGCACATAGATGCTTAGTTTCTTGGAGATTATTTCTCCCTAGTTGAAACTTCACCTGATGATCGCAACTATGTATGCCAAAGGCATCCATGCCTCTTAAAACTTGGAGCAATCTTTCTTTCTGTATAACTGGCAGATGAGAGCCATCAAATAGATGTATGGCTCCCTCGAGTTAAAATTCCTGTACTAGCCAATGCTCTAGTTGGTAAACTTATTTTCATTCCTCCACTATTAGGCCATCACCCGACTGGTGTCATGGTATTCGTAGAAATTCACCACAAATTTTGTGTTTAGCCGGTCCTCTGGGTCTCTGAGTTTGTAATATTTCTGAACTTCTACCGAGAGGAAATCTCCGACACACCCACCATTGTCATCATTGATTAAACATTTATGTGTGTCTGTGTGGTTGATGAACCACTTCAGGACCTCAATGCAGGGGAAAATGGGGGTTCTGATTGCCAACATGTGTAGATCTGACCATCATATGTTCATGAACACTTGGTCATTGAGTTCCCTCACATCCAGATCACTATGTGGGACATATTTTGGGTATTCTTCTCAGATGATCCTGTTAAATAGATCCCCCCATTGTGGGAGCACCATATTGGACCCAGTGCCCACCCCTGTATTGCCAAAGGCTGGAGGCTGGATGAAAATTTTCTTCGTTGTTGTCTTGATGAAAGGCTCCAGCCTAGGAACATACTCCAATTGCCTCATGGTTCTTGGAGAAGAATCTTCGCCTATCTTTGGTTCTTTTAGCTTTTATGCTCTCGGGGAGCGTCTGGTGGTTAGATTTCTCAGTGGCATTGTTCCTGCAACTTAAGAAGAATTTCAGGGAATGTGAAAAAAACCCAGATAAACACATATAAATTATAGCCATGTAAAATTTACAGACTCATATACATACCTTTGAAGCTTGTTAAAACCTGGTTATTTCGATAATCACAGGGTTGATATAGCCTTCGAGTTGCTTGTCTTGCTTCTTGGGATACTATGGAAGTCTCTTATGTGTAGAATGATTTCATTCACAATGACTCAAGAGATTTTAATCAGGAAATATCTTACCATGTCACATCAGCCATTCAATTCAGGTTATGAGTGAATTTTCAATAAATCTGTTGCTGAATCTCTAGAACTTAAATTCATAGTGGGTTGATGGCAGAGGCGTGGGTGGTGATGTGGTATATCGTTTATTTTAAAAAACTATTTTGATTGGTGCACGAGGTAGAAACTAATGCAGGATCGAGTACTGATTAGCTCCTTAAATGCTCAAAATCCGATTGTATCTAATGCTAAAATGTCCCACCGTGTCGCTCTTTCAGTGGGTGGATCGAGGATCGTTGTGCTATGAAAATTTTCACTATTATACTCCTGCAAAAGATCTGACGCCTATCGATCTTATTGTACAATGCCAATGCGGCAAAGTTGAATCAGAGGTGTGATTCAGACCTAGGGAACCAAGAATGACTCGGGAAAGAACTAGGTCGTACGACCCTCTTACCTGGTGAAGACACGTGGTGTTAGAGACCAGTGAATTAATTCTCTTGTATTAATCGGAGTCAAGACTTTCCTTAAGTTATTTTTTCTAAAACAAACCTTAGCTTGCCGATGTTGAAAAAAGTGTCCAAGATCGACGATCGGCGAAAAACCTATCAAAGCACTTTTGGATCGACTCCCTTGAAAAATTCTCGATGCCAAAAATGCATCTGGGATCGCCGATCAGGGATAAATTTTATCATGGTCAAGTTGTTTGTTGTGATCCTTCTAGGTTTTCCTCGATTCCGATAAAGCGTGTCGGGCATTGACTATCGACGATATCTTTTTGTTCTTCATTAACGTCTGTCCTCCCCTTGTTTTGCCGATGACGAAGGTGAATAGGCTATCGATGATATATTTATATGAAAAATTAACACAAACCAAAACATCCTTTTGTTGATGCTGATGGATATCGACGCTCGACGACTGTGGTTTTCTGAGTGGTTCTTTTTTCTTCTTTGAATTCCTTCCGATGCAGAACCTAGGAGTGTTGGGTGAAGTGTTTGGTTGTCGATTATTTATTCATGTGTTAAGGTATTTTATTCATGGGGTTTCATAAGTTCAAGAAAACTCGAATAGGTGATGAGATTCATGAAAATAAATAAAGACAAAACATTTCCCAAAATGAAATCGAATCAGACTGTGTAGAGGATCAAGTGGTACCCAAAAAAGTAAAAAATCGATAAAGGATTTTTATGGTGTGTTAAGTACTCAACGCAAACCTAATTCCTTAACCGAAAATAGAAAACCATCAGCAAAAACCATGTGCTGAAAAATCACCCAACAATGGACACAAAAATCGAGGTGACATGAAAAATAAGGCAAAAATTAAACACATTTCCCGAGGCAAAAAAATTCTTAGGGACGCTACCCCCAAACCATTGCATAGGTGGGATATCACCCCCCTGCAACCCCCGAAGGGGGGGGGGGGGGATATATTCCCCCCTGCACCCCCAATTAAATGTAGTAGACACTAGAGCTATTCGTGCAAAGAATATAACATATACCAAACATTCTCCCACTTGTTGTTTTTTTTTCATACAAGGGGTTATAGGGTTACATAGTCAATAATCCAGAGAATCAATTCGCATGGATCCTCTACACCAAGATAACTTCTCAGTGCTCACAAATTTTGTTAATGAATCTGCAACATTCTTCAAAGTGTCCAACTTCATCAACAACACTTTATTTTCTTCAACCATGTCTCTCACAAAGTTATATTGAATATCAATATGCTTTGTCTTTGAATGATAAGCCGGGTTCTTTGCCAGAAAAATTGCACTCTGATTGTCACAATATATCCTTATAGATTTTTGTACCAGCCCAATGCCTGAACACAATCTTTTTAACCATACTACTTCAGTTAGCACTAGGAGTCACCTTTAGATTGCATGGAAGGTAAGCCTAGTACCCATCAAGTTGTAAGTGAACGTAAGGGTGTTTAAAGGGTCAAATAGAAAAGGACTCAAGTGATAATTTTCTAACTCAGATAACAGGGCTAGCATGCACCAACAAATAAGGTCTTGGTTAATTTCAATCAATAGTTTGGGAGTAAGTATGAACAGAGGGAAGACTTGAATGAGAGAAGTGTAGGGGTTGTTGTAAACATCAGGTCCACAAAATCATCAGGAGGAAAGTTTCCTAACCCAAGATCTTCTTGAACTGATAAACTAAGGAAACTAAATAAACATCATGACAACATAATGATCAAACATCCATCATAACATCACCACAATCATTCATGTGAATCATTCAAAGCATGAAAATTTAGCATCAAAAGGAAATAGGTTGAATGAGAAGCTGATTTCTATTAGTGAAAAAGTCTTAAGTCCAGTACATCACTAGATCACAGTTACTTCATCAAAATATTATAGTATAAGGGAGCCTTTCTCAACCATCCAAACCTACTAAAGAAAATGATCTATATATTTATAAAAAAAGGGAGGCAACAGCTGGAGGTACGAGCTAGCCTCCTTCCCTAAACATTTATTTGATCTAAACATTTATTTGATCTAATAACTTGTCTAACCACCTATGTTATAAAACAGGAAAATGTTGGTGACTAGTTCAACTGAATTTCAAACTAATTTGATTCTCTTTTGCTACACAACTCCCTGTTTTCCATGTGTCTTTCAAAGCACGTGGTTGTATTCATGATGCCATTTGTTTCTTCTCCATCCTTATTCATCATCATATTATCCAAAAGTTGTTAGATTGGTCCTCCTAGATCCCTGGTCTTTATTGGCAGCTTCCTTGGGTAGCAAATCTAGGTAGCGCACTACAAGGAGAAAAGGTAGCGCCTATAGGTAGTGTCACTGTGATGCATATGTGTACAAACTCTACTCTCTGTGCAATATTAGGTAGCGCCTATAGGTAGCACCTCTGTGTTGCGCCTGTGTGCAAACCTTTATCCTCTGTGAAATATTCGGTAGTGCCATTAGGTAGCTCCACTTACTCTGCGCCTATGTCCAGGTTTGGGTAGCATTACAAAAATGAAGTGCCTTGAATCCTTGAACATGTGCAAAATAATTTGTGGTTTTTCATGATGACAAAACCGTTTTAATCAAGAGTCTTGACTGCACAATAGGTAATGCCTTCTACCAATGGGGAAGCTAGCACTTAGCAAAAACCCAAAACCCAAATAGTTGAGCGCTTAGAAGCCTATATAGATGGCAAAGATAATATTTTCATATTGGTTAACCCTCCCAAAAAGATACATCCTCAAAAATGGGGCTTACCCTTTACCAACTATTTTGTCATTTTGACACTTAACCTCGTACTCTTTCTGGTAGAAAGAGGTTCTTCAATTGACACAACAGACTTCTTCTTCTTAGCATTGACAGGCTTCTTTGGTGTAGTTGTGCTCTCCTTAGCTGTTGGTTTTTCATCCTCAATGCCAGCTTCAACCAACACCTGTAAATTTCTTTGGGTTGCCACATCTTGAAAGTGCTTAAGCTCAGCCTTTACCTTCCTATTTTGAGACTGGAAGCCTCTTTTTTGCTTGTAAATATTCTTTAATTGTCTATGAAGGGACTAGGCCTTTCTAGCTGCAAACCTTGCCAAGTCAAGGGTGTGAATGTAGCCATCCATGAGCTCTTTCATCTGAGACAAGTTGACCTTATCTTCTACTTTAAGATGAGCTATTTCTTTTCTTGCATGTCTAAGCTGCTTGATAAGTATTTTGTAGGTCTGGCTGTCAGGAGAAACAGTGGCATGTACAGTATCACTAGGCTTTTTCTCAAACTCCTCTTCCTCCTACATGGGAAGTGTCTTGTCTACCTCATCAGGTTCCTTGATGACTTTACTTTTATTCTTCTTTCTCAGCACATGGGTTTCAAATTTTCTTTCAAAAGGCTTCTCAATGCCTTTCTCAGAGGTTTCATCTTTACTCTCCAAAGGTATTTTAGTACCTTTATCCTTACCCTTCTGTACAGGGTTTTCTGGTTTCCCTTCACTAGGCTAAGAACTACCTTTACCCTTATTCCTCTAAATAAGGGTTTCTGATTTTTCCTCCACAGGATTTTCAATGCTCTTACCCTTCTTCTTTTGAATAGGGGTTTCTGGTAAAGACTGCTCTTTGAAAACCTCCTTAGGAATTGATGACCTTGTGAAAGGCCTTTTACCCTTGATTTCGACTGCTGGAGGAGAAGAGGGAAAGAGAAACTTCTTCCCTTTCTTAGATGAAACATTAGTAGAAGAAGGCATCTCTTCTAACCCTGGTGGAGGAGGTGGTGAAAAATATTTGTGTGGAGAAAAGGACAAACTTCCTCCTCAACCTCTATCACCTGCTTGTTGATCTCTAGAACTTGAATAGGGGTTCTGCCCTTTCTCTTCCTACTGGTTCCTGTTTTAGTAGCACAGGTGGGTGACAAAGGAATTTCCTTCTGTGATTGAGGAGTTTTTGCTAAATCCTACTTGAAATGAGAGGTAACAACAAAATTCTCCCATGAAATCTCTTTCTTACCCAATTCCTTAGAGACTAGCATTCTGATTAATCCAGAGTGGAAAAGGCTAGAATTGGCATCTTTAGATTTGGCTTGTATCCTGTCTGACATCTTACTTATACTCCTCAACAAGTAATAGGGAACATTCATCTCAACCTTACCAGAAAATGTAGCAACAACCTTATATGGTACTGGTACAAGGTGTTGAATCTCCCTTCACAAGTAAAATATCTCTATATGATCTTCAATAAGTTGTCAAATTGTTCAATCAATTGACTCCTTGGCATACTTTTGGACAAGTCATTGGCTTGATTTTTAGGTTTAAAAATATCTTTTGCATAGGATGAACTCAAATCCATGGCTTTGAACCACCTTTCACCTGTAATGGGGATCCTTGTTGCAGTTGACATAGAGGCTTCAGTCACTTCAAACTCCAAATCTCCAACCTTAGTTTTCTTACCATCAAACTGTAGTGCAAACTGTCTTGCTACCTCTGGATGGCCTCTCTACATGTTCTGACAGAAAGAGAGGGACCCTACTCTTTGAAAGGCCTTTCTTGCTATGGGTTTTGTATCAAAAATATGCATGCCCACCGGTTTTTTTCTAACCACCTTGCCACCTTTGTGTGTCTTCCTTGATTTAGGAGTGTCCATGGCTCAAAATGAGGGCTTTTAAAATGTTTAAGGGATGTAATGACCAAGAAGGCTTTGAATCGGGCTTGAGATATAAGGCTGACCCTTTTGGACAGACTGATGCTAGTAGGCCAAGCTCAATTTTAGGAATTATACCCTTAGGCTTCTATAGGTATTCTGGAGTGTAAACAGTGAGAGTTTAATCCGAAATTGACCCTCTGTAATTGAGAAAAACACCAAAATCTGAGGTGAAAGGAAGCAAGGAAAATAGAGAGGGTTTGAGTAGTGCCTCTAGGTAGCGCAATGTGTACACAGAGGATAGGCTATTTATAGGCTTGTGATTTCAATGGTTAAGGTAAACATCAGTAATAAGACCATAGATATAGGCAAGGAAGTTTACAGGTTTGAAGAATAAAAAGACAAGGCTACCATGCGAATATGGGTCCTTTACTACTGTGCAAGCTTAGCAAACCGAAAACCCTAGGACAAATTTTCTGTGAAAATTAATATGCAGAGGAGGCAACACAGGATACCTGTGGAGTAGACACCTGTTGAGATATTCAACACAATATTAGGATGAAATTGAGAAAAATTCATCCCTGGAATCTTTCTCAGCATAGGATTTGGTTGACATGCAGTCGCCTAATCAGAACTTGTGAATTTGCGCAAGGCAACACTGTTGAGATTTTCAAAATTAGAAACCATTACCGAGGCTCATAAATGCAAGATCTTTGAAGTCATCTTTAACTGACTTCTGGCACTGAAAACAAGGGACATGACATCAGTCGTGGAAAGCATGGATCAAGGTGGAAGTGTGATGAACGTGATAGGCACTATGGAACTTCCCGATGAGTAGGCAACACATCCACCTCAAAATGTGATTATATAGGTAATCGAGGACGTTGAGGTATGCCTATGAGGTCATGAGTGAGGAGAGAGGAGTGTCACATCAATCTAGTCATGGGAGGTATCGACCTAGGGAAAAGTCATGAAGGGGACCAAAATAAGTCATGAGCTAAAATGTTTGAAGGATCAAAAACCAATTTGAGGATCAAATTAGAGATAAGTCTCAAAAACTTTAATCATCTAAAGGGTCCTACCGAACATAAATTTTAAAGGGATGAGACCTTAAAAGAAAAAATTAAAATCTAAGGCTTGAAAAAAGATTGAAAACAAAATAAAAGACCCAAGGCAATTTAGTGTGATAACATCTTCCATACTTGCATGAGTGGTTTCCATGTATTCAACTTCTGTAGTTGAAAGTGCCACTACAACCTGTCTTTTTCTCATCCAACTGATTGCTCCTCCAAACAAGTTAAACACATACCCGCTTGTAGATCTCCTACGATCTAGATCTCCAAACTAGTCTGCATATACAAAGCCATGTATGCCCAATACTCTGTCCAATCCCGGTCTTCCTTGGTAGCCTAATCCATAACTAGCAGTGCCACATAAGTACCTGAAAACCTTTTTTATTGTTGTCCAATTCTCCTTCCCTAGTTTTGACATATACCTTCTCAAAACTCTCACTACTTGTGCAATTTCAGGTCTAGTACACACCATTGCATACATCAAACTGCCAACTGCGTTCGAATATGGAACACAAAACATGTACTCCTCCTCTTCCTGTGTCTTGGGATATTGATCCATAGATAACTTTACACCAACATGAATAGGGACCTTGACCGGTTTACATTCCTACATATTAAACCTATGCAATATTGTCTTGACATATTTTCTCTAATTTAACAAGAGTTTCCTCTTTTCTTGATCTCTTTTAATTTCCATGCCCAAAATGAAATTTGCAACACCAATATCCTTCATGTAAAATTTACATGAAAATTGAGTTTTCACATCTTAGATAATCTCCTTGTTGTTTCCTATCAACAACATGTCATCCACATACAACATCAAATAAATCAAATGATCACCAATTAATTTAAAATACACACAATGATCCTCTTTGCTTATTGTGAAGCCAAGTACCAGTATATAAGTATCAAAATTTTGATACCACATCCATAGTGATTGTTTAAAACCATACAAGGACTTTTTTAGCTTGAATACCAGCTCCTTCTTTCCCTTCACAGCAAAACCTTCTGGTTGCTTAATACAAATTTCTTCTTCTAGATCCCCATGAAGGAATCTTGTCTTCACATCCATCTGTTCTAATTCAAAATAAAATACAACAACAACATATAACAAAAATCTAATAGAAGTTAACTTTGCAATAGGAGAAAAAATCTCACCAAAAACAATTCCCTCAACCTGGGAATAACCCTTTTCTACTAATCGATCTTTGTATTTCTCCACTTTTCCTTCTGCATTCAGCTTCTTTTTAAATACCCATTTGCTGCCAATGGGATTTATTCTAGTTGGAAACTCCATTATATCCCAAGCCTCATTCTTATCCAAGGCTGCCATTTCTTCATCCATGGACCTTTTCTAGAGTTTTCCATCCTCTGAATCCACTTCTTCCCTGAAAGTTTTAGGATCATCATCAGTAATAGACAAATCACAATTTAAATGGAAATCAGATGGAGTATACCTTTTTGGTAGCCTTCTTTTTCGAACCCATCTCCTCAATACTGGAATATGAGGATATTATTCTATGATTCTTGTTCTTCTATAGAGTCTGATTCATCATCCTTTAAATCAAACTCTATTTTCTCTGGTTCTTCCTTACTTGGTAGGAATTCTTGTTGAACAACATCCTTAATTTCTCTAAATACCACATCTTGGCTATACACAACCTTCTTATTTTACGGGTTCCAAATCCTATAACCTTTGAGACCATCTTTATACCCAATAAATATACACTTTTCATCCTTCTTATCTAACTTACTCTTGTTTCCTTTGGAACATGAACATGGGCCTCACAACCAAATACCTTCAGATGTGTGAGAGAAGGTTTTTTACTAATCCATACCTCTTATGGAGTCTTTTCATCCAACACTAATGAGGGTGATCCGTTGACCAGGTAACATGCAATACCCACTTCCTCTGCCCACAATTCTTTCCCTAACTTGGCACCACTAAGCATGCACCTTAATTTCTCCATCAATTTCATGTTCATCCTTTTTGCAACTCCATTTTGCTGAGGTGTATCTGGATTAGTCTTCTTCCTTTATATACCACACTTATTACATAATTATTCAAATTAATTCCCACAGAACTCTTCACCATTATCTTTCGTCGACACCTTAATTATTTTCTCTATTTGATTCTCAACAAGAGCCTTAAACTCTTTAAACCTATCAAAGACTTCAAATTTCTTCCTGAGGAAATATATCCAAGTATTCCACAAGAAGTCATCTATAAATGAGACATAGTACACAATTTTTCCCAATGATGAAGCCGACACAGGTCCAAACACATCACTGTGAACTAGTTGTAAAATTCCTTCTTCCCTTGTCACACTAGAAGGGAATCTTACCTGATTTTGATTCCCATATACACAATGTTCACAGAAATCAAAATCCAAAGAGAAATTTGACATACCTTCAACCATACCTTTACCATGTAGTAGTCAAAGACCCTTCTCTCCTTTATGCCCCAATCTTTGATGCCACAACATAACCGTTTTTCTAGAGACTGTAGGAGTTCTTTCTTCTTCAACTCCAATATCATGAACAATGGAACTATTACACCCATCACTAATATTTCTTCCTTGAAGGTTATACGAAGTTCCAAATCAAACTCCCTTAAGAAACACCATTGCTCCTCAAACCATCCTGCATGTTTCCTTTTCAAATATTGTTTTTACCCCTGCATCATCCATTTTTCTTACATAAATCAAATTTCTAGCCAAACCTAGGATGTGCAAAACACCAATTAGTGTTCTAATCCTTCCATATATGAGCCTCAACTTGGCTTTTCCTCATCCTATGATTCTGGTTGTCGAGTCATCACCTAGGAAAACATTACCTCCATCATACCTTTCATATTCCTAGAACCACTCCCTCTGGGGAGTCATATGAAAGGATGCACCTGAGTCAACCAGCCATGCCTCATGATCTACATCTATTCTTGAAGAATCCAAGTACACATCCCCTCTTTCTTCCTTGGAGGTATTTTCTTCTATAGAAGGAGCTTCTTCATATTCCTTCTTTTTCTCAATTTTGGATCTACACTGCTTCTTGTAGTTCCCTTGTTTGCCACACCTCCAGCTCACCTTTACAAACTTTATGAGAGATTTAGATCTACCCTTAGACTTAGATATCCCACTTGAGGACTTAGATCTATTTCTTTCATGGGAGCGTCCTCTTGCAAATAATGCATTTGTTCTCTGTCCTTCCATGTCCTTTCATCTCATCTCCTCCGATAACAAGGATGAGACCACTTCATCAAACTTCAAGGAAGTTTTATTACTACCTATAGCCATAATTAGACTATCCCATGAGTCTGGTAAAGAGTACAACAAACTGATACACTCATCTTCATATGAAATTTTAATCTCAATAGATACTAACTGGCTTACCACAGTATTGAAGGAGTTCAAATGCTCTACCACTGAGTCTACATATCTAATCCTTAGGTTACACAACTTCTTTCTCATGAATTATTTATTTACTAGGGACTTAGACTGATACAACTTCCCCAAATTATCCCATAAATCCTTGGTTGTATATTCCTCTAACACATTTAGTAATAATGAATTTGAGAGACACAATTGGATTGTGCTCTCCGCCTTCCGATCCAACTTTTTCTAGTCATCTGTCGAATTTCATGTAGGTGTACTACCTGGATCCACCGTGATCCATTGATCTCTTTCCACCAACAAATCTTCCATCTTGAGGTTCCACGACTCAAAACTTTTCCCATTAAACTTCTCAATCTCCATTTTCAAACTTCTCGCCAGCTCTCTTCACCTGAAGAATCAATACCGCATATCTCCCACTATAACAAGGCTTATCACAGTCCAGAGCCAAACCTTTGACCACAAAGGTGTCCCATTGAAGCCAACAAATCTATGATACCAAATCTAGATTTTAACCTTGTACAACATTTTACTGCAAATAGATTTTCAATAAAAGAACATAAAATATACAATGGAAAATACACACTTTACACAGATATTTTTCCCTTGGAAATCTAAATCGGGAAAACCAACATATTCTATATTCATTCATAGTGATAATTGTTTACAATACAATATACATATAGGATCCAACGACATCCAAAACCCTAACCCAATGAACTAGATTAGTCAACAAACCTAATTCCTTAATCGAAAATAGAAAACCGTCAGAAAAAATCATGTGCCAAAAAAACACCCAACAATGGACATGAAAATCAAGGTGACACAAAAAACGAGGAAAAAATGTGACATGTTTCCCAAGGAATTTTTTTTTTCTCAAGGGTGTTTCCCCTGAACCCCCACGTAGGGAGGATATCTCCCCCATGTAATACCCCCTCAAACCCTCCTATGCGCCCGACTCAATGTAGAAGACACTAGAGCTACTCGTGCAAAGAATATAACACATACCCAACAAACCCTTAATTGTGAAACTTCTCTGATACCATTTGTCACACCCCCAAGAGTCATGCCTGTTAGCACCAGAAGTCACTCCTAGATTGCAGTAGGAGTAAGCCTGATACCCATCAGTTTATGTCACGATTTGTTTATGAAAAGGTGGTCGAATGGATGCAGACCTGGGAGAATATCGTTTTAACTCAGAAAACTAGGCCATGCATGCACGAGCAGGAGAGGTCATGATCTAACTTCCGTCAGTAAGTTGAATTTAAGGTGAGAAAATGGAAGACTTGGTGAGAATATGAACGAGACTGCTATGGGAATCCAGTCTTCCAGCAGCTAGAGGAAGAAAAACAAGACATTGAAATATGTCTAATTGACAAAGCTACAACAACACAGTGATGGCTCGACTGGATCCTCCAATTCCGAGCATCGCAATACTGCTATAACAGCTTGACTGGACCCTCCAATTCCAAGATATTCAGTGTGAGAGGGAAAGGTAACATAGGAAACTGACTAAAACTGGTGGAAATGTTGCAATGATCCAACATACATCATCCTACAAGATCATGACCCTCGACTAGATCCTCCAATTCTAAGTGTCTCAATACAAAGTTTACAGAGAGATGACAAGAAGATGACTTTCATTAAACAGGAAGTCTAAGATGCTAATACATAACTAGAGAAACCAATGCTTCATCAAATTTTTACAATCGAGAGCCAAGCTCAACCATCGACCCCACAAAAAATGGAAAAAATGCCTCTAAATACTTGGAGTTGGCTCAATTGCCGAAGGCACGATCATATCATGAGTTAAATGCTTCGCGTAGGCGAGTTTCCCTATCAGGCTATGCATGCAAACGTTGGGCAGAATGCCCATGCAGTCATCTGTCAAATGCGATCTTTGTCAGGATGGACTTACAGTCTGCCTCTGCGCTTGTCCCTTCCCAGCCTTCTATTTATGGAAGGAGATGACGTTCAACCACCATCAACCACCTTAATAACTTCTTTCTCAGGATTAGGTAAGGCTCGATCAACTCTGCTTCTTGGACAATGTGGCGGCCTTTCCTTTTCCACTATTGCTTCGTTGGATTTCTATGAGGGGGTCTAGCCTGCGAACATGGACGAGGATCTGGCTGGGAAGGCGATGGCGCCAACAATGTGGAGGCAAGATGAGAGGTGTTGAGGTGGAAGCACCAGGTGGCAGAGAACAAGGGCTATGACACCAAATGAGGAGTGCCATGGGAATATGGATAAGACAAGGTGGAAGTGGCATGGAGCACGAGGGCACATGTGTCGAGAGACAAGAGGGACGAAGGGAGAGGGGACATAACCCCTGGGAAAGTGAAGGACAGGTGTGCAGTGGTGAAAGGTAGGAAGGAAGAGGGAGATGTGATAGGGGAATATGAGAGGCAGAGTGAGGGACACTTGTCACCAAGAGGTGAAGGCAGTAAGAGGTTCAGGGNCCTCATTAATGGAAGAAAGGCAAGGGGGTCCAGAATTGGACCTTAGTCGTAGATCTGGGCACTTTAATCCCAGTCGTTTAGACCTGCACGACACCATATCAGACCCCCCCCCCCCTTAAAGGAAGAATGGCAGAGGGGGTCTGAAATCGGACCTCATCCATAGATTTGGGCACACGGATCACGGCCGCTTAGATCCACGCATCTTTTAAATCAAATGTGTTTGATGGCCAACTTAGGAAAAGTGGGTTTTGACCCGTTTCTTGCCCTCTTTTCGCCCAGAGGGGTCGCTCCTTAGGGAAAACACCCCCTACATGTTTAGGTGATAACATAAGGCTCCATGGGGGATGGCAGGCCCCCTGCGGGCTGCCAAGAACACTTTTGTAGCTTCAGTGCCTTCTATTGGGCTATGGAGTCAAGCTCAAAACACCCTGCTGAAAATACAGGTCGAAAAGTAAAAGCAAAACAAAATAAACATGCATGCTCAAAGGAGCTTATTTATGTATTGTCTTAAATTAATGGTTATTTTACATGGGGCTAGGTGAAAGTAAACTTCCACCATAGCCATTCAATTAACTTCCTGAAGGGAAGCTCCTTCACTTTGTCAATGATTATTAACAGATGATGCAACCGAGACAACATAACAATTACATCAGTCATCATTTCTTCAAGGGCTGAAGTTGAGATAAAATAGGGTGGCTCCAAAGTATGAAGGAAATTCCAGTCCATGTAGTTGTTGAAAGGCTCTTAGGATGAATGGCAGATTCTGGAAGATTTGTAACATGCATCTTTTTCTACTACACAGCTTCTCACACTGGGCTGAATATATCTAGTAGGCACAGGTGGATGAGAAGCAGATGTAGGTTGATTGTTCTCAGGCGATGGTTGCTCTCTAACCGACTCTGAATAGGAGATAAATTGCTCCTCCTCTTGCTCCTCTTCTTTGCTCTCCCAAGGGTCAGATTCATAATCATGATAATCAGGACCTGTGGGAAATATTTTCTCTTCAATCCATTGCTTAATGATCTCTGTGTGCCCGGGATGGCTGATTTCCTCGTAATACTCTTCTTTAAAGAACAGAAGATAAGGCTCTGCAGTCTGCTCTTGGAAGTCCTGCATATCCAACTCAGAATCTGATTTGTAGTTATCATATACAGGTTGGCTGCTCCTATGGTCAGAAAACTATGATGTGGGGCTCTCCTGCTCCTCATCTGAATAATCATCAAAGCTTGGGGCAGTAGGTACATTAGGAACAAGATGTAAGGCCTCTACAGCTGTGAAATCTTCGACATCAACCACAGTAGAGCTGCCAAGAACATCCTCTTCAAGGGTTGGAACATCCTCTACGCTTTCTCCAGATTCTAACCTTTCTATTTTGGCATAGAGAGATTTAATTAGCTCCATAACTTCACCCAGAGCATCTTCTTCCTCCATATGGTCCTCATCCTTACAGTCTTCATTAGACACAACCATATCTTGATCATGGCCTTCCCATTCCTCACAATAGTTATGACAAATTAACTCAGAGGAGTAGAACTTTTGACAACGCTTATTGAAAACTGCATGAAACTGCTCCAGGGAGGAGATGTTGGCAGGAGGTAAGGAGAAATACCATTCACAAGCATCTCCTACTAATGAGAACATGAACATTTTCAATAATACATCCTCATGATGTATTCCCCATTGATGCATGAGTTCATGAAAATCATGGAGATGTTGAGCAGGGTTGTCCTCTTTACGCTCTCTAAATATGGGCAAATAATCGCCCCATTCATTTAGAGTAGGGACAACATTAGAAAAATGATGAACAATCGAAAAATTAAAATGAGAAAACCTTTGAGCCAGGATCCTTTCCATTTCAAAACAGCGAAGTCCCCAATCGATCCTTTAATCATGGAGTCACTAGGTGAAATATGCCTAGCACTGAATGTGTCTGGTCTTTATTCACCATCAAAGGTCATATCCTAATGTTTTCATTACCCTAGGGAACTTCTCAAGTTGAGAAAGAAGCTATTGAAAACCTTCTCGAGAAATATCCTCTGGGTCAGCTTTTAGGTGTGCTAAAAGTAGCCACAATTGAACTAGTGAAGTGGAAATATTAGAGTCGCCACAGTGGAGTCGCCAGGTGCACAGTTGCAATCTTTGATGTACTAGGTTCTAATGCACCCTCAAAACCAGTAAGCTTTGTCGTTCAATCCCAGAGAAAATATTCAATTTTGTCCCCAGCAATGACACCATAAATGTTAGTACCAGAAGTCACTCCTGGATTGTGGCAGGAGTAAGCCTGATACCCATCAGTTTATGTCACGATTTTTTTATGAAAAGGTGGTCGAATGGATACACACTCGGGAGAATATCATTTTAACTCAGAAAACTGGGCCAGGCATGCATGTGCAGGTGAGGTCCTGATCTAACTTAGATCAATAATTTGAATTTAAGGTGATAAGATGGAAGACTTGGTGAGAAGATGAACAAGACTGCTATGGGCATCCAGCCTTCCAACAACTGAAATATGTCAAACTGAAAAAGCTACAACAACACAGTGATGGCTCGACTGGATCCTCCAATTCCGAGCATCGCAATACTGATGTAACATCTTGATTGGATCCTCCAATTCCAAGCTATTCAGTGTGAGAGGGAAAGGTAACACAAGAAAGTGACTAAAACTGGTGGAAATGTTGCAGTGATCCAACATACATCATCCTACAACATCATGACCCTTGACTAGATCCTCCAATTCCGAGTGTCTCAATACAGAGTTTACAGAGAAATGAGAAGAAGATGACTTTCATTAAACATGAAGTCTCAGATGCTAATACATAACTAGAGAACCCAGTGCTTCATCAAAATTTTACAATCGGGAGCCAAGCTCAACCATCGAACCCACAAAAAATGGCAAAAATGCCTCTAAATACTTGGAGCTGGCTCAATCGCCGAAGGCACGATCATATCATGAGTTCAATGCTTCACGTAGGCGAGTTTCCCTGTCAGGTTGTGCATGCAGACGTTGGGCATACTTCCCATGTAGTCGTCTATTAGACGTGATCTTTGTTAGGATGGATTGACAGTCTACCTCTACGCTTGTCCCTTCCCAGTCTTCTATTTATGGAAGGAGACAATGTTCAACCACCATCAACCACCTTAATAACTGCTTTCTCGAGATTAGGTAAGGCCCGATCAACTCTACTTCTTAGAAAACATGGTGGCCTTTCCTTGGCCACTGCTGCTTCGTTGGATTTCTACGAGGGGGTCTAGTCTACGAACGTGGATAAGGATCTGGTAGGGAAGGCGATGGCACCAATAATGTGGAGGCGAGATGAGAGGTGATGAGGTGGAAGCACCAGGTGGTGGAGAACGGGGGCTATGACATCAAACGAGGAGTTCCATGGGAATATGGATAAGACATGGTGTAAGTGGCATGGAGTACGGGGGCACAGGTGTTGAGAGATAAGAGGGACGAAGGGAGAGGGGACATGACGCCTGGGAAAGTGGAGGAAAGGTGTGTGGTGGTGAAAGGTAGGAGGGAAGCAGGAGATGTGACAGGGGAATAGCAGAGGCAGAGTGAGGGACACTTGTCAACATGAGGCAAAGGCGGTAAATGGTTCAGGAGGACCCACATGGAGCCGCCCATATCGGACCCCCCCCCCCTCATTAAAGGCA
>ML784182.1:238153-250700 GCA_009831015.1 Picea engelmannii
AGGGGGTTTGGAATCGGACCTCGTCCGTAGATCTGGGCACGTGGATCATGGCTGCCCAAATCCATGCATATTTTAAATCAAATGCACCCGATCACCAACTTAAGAAAAGTGGGTTTTGACCTCTTTCTTTCCCTCTTTTCATCCAAAGGGGTCGCTCCTTAGGGAAAACACCCCCTACATGTTTAGGTGATAACAATACCCAAGTCCAACCTTGGCATCTTGTGGATGTGTGACACCACATTTGTTCTCCCTTGGAAACTTGGCTCAACTAAGGATACTTCACCCGGACTATGCCTCTTTACTTACAACATACCCATACTATGTTCTAGGATACAGATGAGTCACATCCTTACTCTATGCAACTCAGTTGTATACTTAGACAATTTTTAACATTGTTTGACATTTAATTAATTTGGCATACAACTAAAAACATGCAAAACACAAGAGACGGATATATAGTGTGGGCGACACGAGCGATGCCTAATACTCGAATTAATTTATTTGTATTGTGAAATGGAAAGAAAGCTTTACAAAGAGGGTGTTATTGTCCCAATTACACAGAAGGGAAGAGTCTGACAAGTATAGTTGATTCACCAAAAATGTCTAGACTTGTGGTTCTATCACACTAATACTTTCCCCCTTATATTTTATCTTTTTCTGAGTTTGAGGAGTGCCCCACTAGTGCGCCTAGACTCACATATCGATGTCCCTTTCCTTCATGTTTTTCCCTATCTCCATTTGGTTGTGCACCCTTGTGAAAAACGTCACATCTCTTCAGTGCGCCACACCCCTTCACAACTCGTCACACTAAATAGATCATTGTGCCCCTCCATGGACCCAATGTGGCCATCTAAGCCCACACGCCCATCAACCATTTGTCTCTTGGAATGGTATACTCCTTCCTTGGGTAGACACCCCTTGCCTCGTGCTCTTTCCTTGTGCCAAACATTGCAAATCTCTATGGGTGTGTCGATGGGGTCATCCAACCTCTCTAATGTGCCCATGTTTCTAAGGGAAGACGAGTCCATTCCTTGGGCATGCTCCCAATTTTATCGAGCCTTGCCCAAAAACAACCCAAGTCTTTGTCGTTTGTCGCAAGGAAAAAAGGGTGTGCGTTCCCTTGGGCTCACACATCACCATCGTGCCCCAAGGTGCTTCTACACACCCAAACATCTTCATTTCCCAACCGATTGTTTCCACCTTGTGTTCTTCGTCCTTTCCGTCATTGAATCTTACTAACGAGCGTGCCCCCTCACTGGGTATCCCAAAAGGACTTACAGGTACCATTATATTTACCTGTCATTTGTAATGTGAATTCAATATGTCATTTTTTATTACTCTTGAACTTTGATCTAGAGTAATGTGGCTTATTTTTCATGCACCTTGGGTAATATCAATTTTTTATTATAAATGTGGTGAAAGAAGCAAACCCAATTACAATATAGGAAAACAAAAGGTCCAAGTTTCACTTAATCTCATGGGTTTTTCAAAATTTATAGTTTTAAGTTGATTTAAAATCCATTAGAAACCTCTAAGGAAAGGAGTAGTTATGCCTCAAAACTTAGATCCCATGGAAATATGATAGACACGCAAAATTATATGGAATTTTACCTTGTTTTATTTGTTGGAAAGAAGGATTTTGGATAAACCTTACTCTTATAAGCAAGGTATTTTTAAGGATTCATATATCATATCTATGTATAGTATTCTAGGCTACTATTTTGGTTTGAAATATCATACATATAGGTATGTAGGTGAATATTCAATAAAAAAGATATATTTTACTATTCAAAATTATAAATTTTGGTGAATATTATCAATTTAACCATATACATGTAAAAAGTGGGTGATCTTTTAATAATTTGGTGAATATCTCTTTTCTTTAGAAAATAGCAAAAAAATAGCCAATTGGCAAAACATTTCCCCTAAAAAATACCCTACTTATAAGAATTAATATCCAAAATGAACCTAAATATTCCATTCTCATTAGAATCCAACGAAACAAAATTCCAACACTCAATTTAATGGGTTTTTAAAAAATCTGAGGTTTTGGGTTGATTTAGATGTAATCAAAATTCCTAAGACATGGAGGAACTATGCCTTGGAACTTTGATCCCATGGAACTATGGTAAGCATCCATATTTTGTTAGATTTTAACTTTTTTTAATCATTGGAAAGAAGGTGGTTTTGGATGATCCTTATACTACACTCTATCCAAAACCACTATCTTTTCAACAAATAAAATAGGTTAATATTGACCAAACTTTTGGGTACATGTCCCATTTTGATGGGATCAAAGTTCAAAGGCATAGTTCCCCCATGCCCATGAATTTTGATGGCTTGTGAATCAACCCAAAACCTCATCCTTTTAAAATCCCATTAAATTGAGTGAAATTTAAACTTTTGGTTTTGTTGGATTCCTAGAATGGAATTTTCGTAATCATTTTGGAAAATATTTATAATTCTCCTAAGAAAAATTATGATGGGTCATAATTTACGTCGGAATTAAGATAGAATTTTAGTTGAAAATAATGTTCTTTTTAGCAACAATTATCCAAATCAACCCTACAAGTGTCTCTTCTCATCCATAATTGAATGAAGGAAATCCCTAACCTACTCTTGTGACAAATTTGACATGATAGCCCCCTACCAAATCTTTCCAAATTTGATGGTAGACAAATTTCAGAGTTCGTCCAAGACTATAATGGTTTTGGTATTCCTTTCAGAGATTTATTACCATATAGTTGCTCATCTTTTCCATGCATCATGCTAACATTTCCATCACAACCAATACTATATGAAGCTCACCTGTACACTTTTGATTCCCTTCATTTTTACAACATTCATAATGGTAAACATGTAAAGTAATGTAAGGGTACTCAAATCACCCCATTTTGAACAACATTTTCCAAAATCTCCCCAATATTTCTAGTTTATCTCAATGTGGGTCCACTAAAAGTATGTAGAGTGGGTACTTGTTGGATAAAAAATTTAATTATGCATCAAATGAGTTCCTACACTTGAAATTGAGTAAACATGCATGAAGATAAGTCAAAAATATGATTAAAAAAGTAGTTTTTTTCTTTCCCTCCAATTTTTTTTATCCTTATGGTTGACATCATCATATTGAATCCTATTGGTTCTTGTAAATTTGATGTTGATATCATATTTTTTGTTTTGAGACCCATTTTTAACCTCAAAATTTCTCTAATGGTTGCTCAAATATGTAAGTATAGGCCAAATCCATTCAAACATTAATTTTCTAGGAAACCATGGTGGGTAGGGTTCAAGAAAAAACATCCAAAGATTATGTTACAAATAGTAGATGGAATAGATAGAGTTAGAGCTTTGAATTTATGCATTGTAGTTGTGACCAAGTTGTAGCACTCAATACAATGCATATGAGAAACATTCCTATACTCCATAGCATATAAGGAACTGTGGTGAGACATGTTTACAAGCTGGAAAGAATTGTGACATGTAGGTAATTGCCAAGATAGGGAGTAGGAATGTGCCAAAAAACATTCATGAGATAAATCAATGGGTAACTATTTTGTGTTATGTAAATACAGTAAGTGTATCAATCTGTGGGTTTTATTCATCCAAGGTAAAGTATCAGTTGAAGAAGTATATTGTAAGTTGTGAGCTAGAAGCATTGATGACTAATGAATTGTTATGAATTGGCTTTATCATTTTTCCTCATTTGTACTTCTTGGTGTCTCACTTGATAAGAAACACTTGTTGATTTTTAATGGCCATGGAACCCACATAGATTTACAAATAGCGGAGGAGGTAAACAAGATTGGCATTGACTTGTTGACTTTTCCTGCACACACTACTCATAGGTTGCAACCCCTTGATGTAAGTGTGTTTAGGCCTTTTAAGAGTTACTTTAGGTTTGAGAGAGCATCACAGATGGAAAAGAACCAAGGGATAGAGTTTAAAAGGTTTGAAATTGTAAAACTTGTTAGTGGATATTTTAAAAGGTCTCTTACAATTTCAAATATAAATGTTGGATTTTGGTGAACGAGAATATAGCCACTAAATTATGATTCTCTTCTCAATGATATGGATTGCAGCCATGATTTTGATATACATGGCAAGGGAGATGCAAATTTTGTGGTGAAAATTATGTGCCTCTCTCAAGGAGACTACCAACCATTAGGTAATGATGATGATTGTGTTGGTGCTACTCAATTTGATGATGAAGTAGCTCAAAAAAATATGGAAGTTTTTGCATCACACAAATCACATAGAACATACTCAAAATGGCATTGATGAATTGAATATGATTGAAGGTTTTCAAGCAATGGGAAGCGTCAATGATAAACTGCCATTTCCAAGCCAAGTACCAGAACTTGAATGGTTAATGGAAGTCATGATGAATATGAATGGACATAATGTTACTGAAACTAATGAAGAAAGACTTCACATGCCTTCATTGTTAGCAAACTTTAACAATGAAGTTGTCCATTATTATGTGAATGTTAGAGGTGTAGAATAACACATTGTTGGCAATGAAAAACCAGATAAAGAAGCCAATGAAGAAGAATCATAGATCCCATATGATCCTCATATTCAACCAAGTATCGGACTAGTACTTAGACAAGTCCTAATGATACCAATGGAGTGAATAAAAAATAAAGAAAGGACAAGATTATCAATATTTCTTCAATTAAGAAGGAGTTCACAGTTAGTAACTTTAGATGATTACATTGAACCCTCTTTGATGAAGAAAACAAAATAACAAGGATATGATGGAAATGAAACAAAAGAATAAGGATATTACAAATGAAAGTGGACAACAAGGATTGTTGAAGTAGAACATCACAAATAGGAAATGATTCAAAGAGAAAGATAAATGCAAGAAAAAGAGCACCAAAAAAAACTAGCAAGGCATGAAAAAGAACAACAGAACCTTCAAAAGGAGCAAGGGAGGAGGGAGGAGATTGAAAGGACTAAAAATGAGCTTGAACAAAAGAGGATGTTGGCCAATTCAATTGATCAAATTGCAAAGAAGACACGATTCTTCTAAGACCTTATAGACATTCATATCCCATACTATCATCTGGTCGCTCCACTACAACCATCTCTTCCTTCTGGATCAAGGGCTAATTTAGTGTAGTATTTTCCAACATGTCCAATTCCTCTAGGGGTATTGAGAAAAAGTCATAATTATAGTTTCCCTATTCCTCATTGGTTGCAAGTAGTGAAATGACATCAAACAAATGTAGGCAACTCAACCTACTTGAATCAAGAAAATGCAAGAAACACAACATACCCAGGTGATAAATATACTCATCCTCCTCGAGAATTAATATATTTTATGTTTATCCTAACCACATGGAATGTGGATTTAGTTACAGGGGAATTTTTTGTGTTCCTCATTTGCAAGTTAAAGTCTTCATTTGTATGTATTTGAGCCCAATTTATAAGGGCATTTTCATAATTGAATGCTATGTTCTCGTTTCCTCTTCAATTTGAGGATTTGTATTTGGATAATGTTAATATAAATGAAAGTCTTACTTTCTATAACTAATAATTCTATATCCAAAATACTAATTGCAACATCTATTACTAATATAATTATCTAGAATTGCAATATCTATTTATAGTTTAATTACATAGTTAAACTAGGATTAGGGACCAACACTTCTTTAGTTTATAAATGATAATAGTTTAACTAACTCTTATTATTTTTCGTAGGAATATAGTATAATAATGTGTATTTATTCATAGTTTGACTAACTCTTAACTAGTTTATAAACAAGGATTTGGGAAATAGTAATATGTAATATAGTTGTTGAAAATGAAATTAACTCTACAAATAACTTCACTCAGATAGTTGTTATGAAGAAGAAAAGTTAGACAACATATGCACACAAATACATAACCAGAATAGTCTAGATCATATTATCGCATACATTAACAACTCATATCTCAGGACATAAACATAAGAAAGAATAACCAAGTTACAAGAATGATATCAATTGTGTAAGAAAAGTCTATAGGAAAAATACATTCTTACATCTCATGTAAACAATAGACAATCTGCCAAAAATAGTTTACAACAAACAATAATTTACACAAGTTCTTCTCACTGTAAAAACTGGCCCCGAGGGCTTCTCAATATTAGTTAACACAATGTTTTCTCCAAAAAATTTCACGAGTGTATAAAATTCTTGAAGAGCTTGTTGGCACAGGAGCAGACCCAGGGTTCAACTCCAAGAGCGCACCAACAAGCCCTA
The DNA here is from genome assembly GCA_009831015.1 of Picea engelmannii. Taxonomy (NCBI): domain Eukaryota; kingdom Viridiplantae; phylum Streptophyta; class Pinopsida; order Pinales; family Pinaceae; genus Picea; species Picea engelmannii. Next base: position 244,402 of record ML784182.1, read on the forward strand.
GCTACTGGCCCTTTCGGCAACACCTGTGAAGTAGATGTAGTCTCATCCGAAGCAGTTATGAGGGGGTTGCAGGACAGAGATGTCTACAACCAAGGGAATATCAAGTGGTTCTTATTACAACAACAATATAACATGCATCTATCATTCAACTAGTTAGATCTATCCTTCATAGCTATAGATATGATCTAATACAATAATGTAGATAACAATATAACAACATAGTGTTGAAATGGGTTCTTTGATGGCTTCATTAGTGATACTTTTAATATTCCATACAGCCTCACATAGAAACCAATGATGATCTGGATATTTAGATCCATCTCCTCTAAAGATAGGGAGTCTCATTTCATCTACCATAAAGCTAACTAGGGTTCTTGTCTGAGTAGATACTGGGCTACTGGTAACAGTACTCTAAAGACTCTATTGGTTCTGACTATTCTGACTGCTAGGTATTGTTGAGACAACAGGAGGATTAATGTTACTTACTTCATTAATTCGCGCAGTTCCTGAGGTTTCTGGCTCGCTTTGGCGCAGTTCTTCAGCTTCCCCTTCTTCTGTTCTGGTGGGCTCTGGATGCTCTTCGTTGGTTAGATCTACCTCTTCTTTGCTATAGAAACCTTCTTATCCGTATTTTTTCTTAAACAAATTCTCAAGGTGAACTCCTCAGAATACTTTCCCACTACGCATATGTCCTACTTCTGTGCCGGTGTTGTTGTCTGAGATCTTGAACATTATCCTTTTAGGTCTGATCAATCTACTATATCTTCAAGATGTGGTTTTCATGCAAGAGCATCTTGATTCTTAGCTTCAGGAAGTGCAAAATTTTTCCTCTGGGTCCCTTGAAAAAGTATCTTTCAGCTTGACTATATGATTTTGTTTTGTCAACAACAAACTTAGTGATATATCCTTCGATGGTACTATCAAACCAGTGATCTACTTCTCTAGATACATCGTTGTCGACTCTCTTGACCTTTTGGATCAATGTTGGTGTCCAAACCACAGGGGGTCTAGATCTGATTTCAAACTGTGTGTCAGCTAACCTAGACAACCACTCATGTAGCTCCTGATGGATTCCTCCAAAGAAGATCTCGTGAATGTCGATGAAGATGTATCTATGTAGCCAATCTTCAGTGCTTATTTTAGGGTTCTTGTTCTAGGCTTCAGTGAAGTCCTTCTCTTGATCTTCTACCCACTTTTGAATCTCTGTCTTCGATGGGAACCACCTTGACATTCCCTTAAAAAGATTCAGGGTCCCGGCAATGAAACCATTTTTTGGCACAAGGGCAGACCCAGGGTTCATCTCCAAGAGTGCACCAACAAGCCCTAGCTACTGGCCCTTTCGGCAACACCTGCGAAGCAGATGTAGTCTCACCTGAAGCAACTATGAGGGGGTTGCAGGACAAAGATGTCTACAACCAAGGGAATATCAAGTGGTTCTTATTACAACAACAACATAACATGCATCTATCATTCAACTAACTAGATCTATCCTTCACAGTTATAGATATGATCTAATACAATAATACAGATAACAATATAACAACATCAGAGCTCGAAGCATCAATCACACACACAACAATAGATGTACATGGTTCACCCTCTCTCTAGGGTTACGTCCACAGAATTGAGCTTATGATATTTTAAGATAAAGATTACAGTTCTGATCTGCTCTCTTGGCCAATAGATCCTCTCTCTCCATCTCTCTTTCTCTCTCCCTTCCTGCACACCCAGCTGCAGGACTTGATCTTTGCACCCAGCTGAATATCTTACAATACCAAAAGGCTCTCTCTCTCAGCACTTCTCTCACCCATAATACAATATTCTCCCAATGAACAATGATCAATAACAAGACTCAGCTACCGTACTGACCCGACCTATTTCCTCTTGACCTCTATTTATACATTACAATCCCTCATCGACAGCCTTAGGTTGAAACCTAGGTGTCAAAAACCCTAATTACCAAAACCCTAGGTCAACTTGGCCCATTCTTTTCGGGCTTCGCCAGCCTATCTTTCCTTCTCCATCTCGCGATGCTCCATGGCATCTAATGCTGGCTTTTTCCACTTCCTGAGTCATCCTCGGTCCATCTTCCTTGTTGATCTGTCGTCCTCGATCTCCTCATCCAATCGACTTGCTTTTCCGCACTTCGCTCCATCTTCTTTGTTCTTTTGCTCACTTCAACCTAGTGACAGTGACTGTGTCTCCTGCGAAGCTCGCTTTTTACCTTTTCTTCCTCGTTCTTCGCTTCCTTTCATAATCCAGGGCCAACATAGCCCCTTTCAAAATGGGAATCTTCCTTTATTTATAGAGATCCTAGAAAACTGCTGAAAAATATTCTTGAGTTCCTTACGAAGCAACTAAAAAACATTTAAGCTTCCCTCATTAGTTGTTTGACATGTGTAAGAACGAGTATGAAGCTAAAAATGGTTGGAAAAAGAAAAAATAGAATACAACTATCAAAAAATGCAAATTTTCTATTTTGTCTTATTTATGTACTCTTGTCCCTGATGTAAGATGTCCAAATATCGAATTGGTTGTAGAGCAATATGTGTAGATTTTGACCTTGTAAAATATTTTATGTTAGAAAAAAAGGATCGCGGAGAAATAAAATAAAAACAAATGTGGAAATAAAACACATATGATACACAATACAATAGAGACACATATATACATGGTTCACCTAGTGTGAGATACGTCCACCAGAGAAATTGCCAGGTCCTTCCTTTTTATTATCCAACAAATGAAGGGATACAACCTACAAGACACCTGATGTAACTAGCTATTCTTTCTCTCACAGTCTCCTCTCTCAGAATACAATATTCACAAATAATTCACATCCGCAATATAATTCCCTCATAAAATAGGGTTTATTTCTAGGGAAAAAAACCCTAACATAACTTATACTGTCAAATATGCGACCTTATAATAAACGGTCCATATTTACTATGAAATTACAATATACATTTACAAGGAAAATTTACCTTCAGGGGATTTGCCCCAGGACCCCCCAGTCGGGGGGGTGAGCCTCTCAGAAACTGCAGAGGGGAAATCCCCCCTACAATCTCCTTACATGGAGGGGTGTATAATATTCATGGGGTATAAACATGGTTTAAAACAAAGTCCTGTGAATAAGGAAGATAACCAGGCTCCACAACCAACAATCTCCAACTTGGAGACTGATCACAACATCTCCACTGTTGTTCTATCTGTTGGACTATGATCCTTCTTGGACCTGGAAAATTTCTCATCTTCACCTTCATGCTTGAAGACCAAATGAAACTGAGAAGGAACTTAGTTTCTCCCTGGTTACTGTTATAAGAAAAATTTGTTCGTTGAGGCAAATCTGACCTATCCGACTGTGAAGTCGTTTACAACCTCTTTGATAGCTCGACATGAGGTAGAGACTACCCGCACCTAAATTGGTCCTTCACCTGAGGCGGTAATGAAGGGGAGAAAAAAGAGGTGAAAGACTTACAAGAATTTTTTTCAGGACCACCCACCCTGGGTGTTGTCCTCCCTGAGGTTCTTAGATGGCCAAAATGACCTGGGGGGTGAAAATTATGGACAGTAGGATGAAAATAAGCTCTCTATTTTTTTGGACAATGAACTAAATAAATCAAACAACGCGTTGTTCACTCCCTTAAAGCGTTGGAAAATGGCCTAGAATGGGTCCCCATGGTAAACCAGTGTCCTGGGTAATTAACCAATGGATGCCTCAAGTAAAAAAGTGAGAAATAAAGGTCAAAAGTGAGATTAAAAGCTACATTCAAGTCCTTTTAAATGAATTTAAATAGCGAACAACAAGTTGTTCAAAGATTTTAAGACAGGGAAACAAGCCCATAATGGCTTGATACCCCTCGGGGTGACTCGGGACGTGATCCTGAAATATTGTTAAATGACAAATGGGGCTATAAGAGGGGATGAACAACCTTGTTACAAGATGTTACAACTATTATATAAGGGAAGGTATTCACAACTCCAAATTTTGGTTTGTGGGTGAAAGGTGGACTGATGAAAGGTTGACATTAAAAGTAATTTATTGGTCAATTTTTAGTCTTTATCGCACGCCTTGGCCACCACACTGTTTTGAAGGTTATCCTGATTAGGAAAACACATCCCAGAACTGTGCCAACCAATATAAGAATAGTATTCCTAGCATACCATGGTGGTTAGGTTGAAGAGTGCCCCGTGCAGTTCAGAGAAGCAGGGATTAGCCACTTCTCATCACTAGTGCTTTCGGGCTCTTAAAGCCACTTGGATGGAAGAAGGATACTTGCGAAAAGTAAGAGGCTCAACTGAGCTTACCCAAGCAGAGTAGTATTCCAACCAAGCTAAGCTAATCAACTCCTTGACCGTGTGGTACTAAGGAAAGACCACTCGACTTGTACTAATGATCTAAAAATGAAGAAGACTTGTATTCTTGAAAATATTTGCAAGATTTTAATTCATGTGTTAAAATGCAGATGGATCAATTTTGCAACAAATTTTTTATAGAAATTACTCATTCAAGATGCATATAATAGCAACAATAAACAGTGAACAGAAAACACATAACACAACAAATGATAAAGGAGTTCACCCCTCTCTTGGGCTACATCTCCTGGTCCAGCTTCTAATGGATCTTTTGTATTATTTGCTCAAAGTGCTAAAAAACATGCTTTACAATGCTCAAAATTCCAAATAGATGTCTCCAATGGCTCCAGAACGTCCAAAAACCCCTAACTGGGCTTTTTCGGCACCTCGTTTGGCCAAAAATTGAAGAAGATAGGCTTCCTGGAAGTTCCCCTTCAAACTTGTTGTCTCTGGATCGCCAAAATGCACCCTTGTTGCCTCAACCTATCCCCCACACGTTTTTATGCATTAAAACGCAGCACCGGGCGCAACCGCAAAAACCATGCAAACTATAGGATGGTTATGGGTGCACCTAGCCCGTAACTACCAAGGCCGAGGTCATGTGGCCCATGTGACCACACGCAAACGCAAATTGGGCTCCGTTTCAAAGGCAAATAGGTAATGGACATTTGGTGAGCGTTATAACCATTTAAACCAAATACAAATCCATTTGCATATGGTGTAACATATGGTCATATGTTAAAGTTATATATGACCAGGGGCTGGGGCTAAGGCTCAGCCCGGATCCCCGCGCCAACCACACTACAACTCAAACTTAAATTTATATTAAACCATATATATAATAAGGAATACGGTGGGGCATGTTGGCAGCGTAGACTTTGCAAAGGCTATACATGTGGGTGGAGGTCACGGGGTCGAATTTGGTGGACTCCAAATAAATTTTATACAAGCAACCAATAATAGGGTGCCACGTGGAAGCCCATGACTGGGCCACGTGGCATCGTACAACCAACCAAAAAATGCCACATGTCACAATATCATTCATCCACATCTGCCAACTGTCCACCACTTAGCCCTGCCACGTGTCGTACGGACTTCCACGTCAGCATCCATACAGACTGTACAGTCAACATCCCCTATTTTTTTGCTTGTTTGTCGTTTTGAATAGAACGTGATATCTCTCGCTCCCGACATCTGTTTGAACCCAAATGAGTTGTGTTGGGTTCATAACGATGAGGCCTACGCTCCCATTTGATTTGAAGCGATTCTGAGCACTTTGAATTTTTGAGCAAAATTTGATCCCCTAGATCACACCTCCCCATTGGAAAGCTTTTGGACCTCCAAAGACTATTTTCAGTCTATCTAAAGATGAGGGTATAGTTCCATCACCTTTCCAACCTCAATCCACTTGGCTTTTCTTGTATTTGTACCTTTAAGACCAACTCGAAGATACTCCACATTTCCTCGTTTTGAAGTTCGCATTCTCCTGTCAAGGATTGTGTCTTCATGCAGTTATGTAAGATATTCTGGGGAAAAATCATCTATAGAAGGAATATGAACATGCTCTCCTTGATCATCAATCAAAGGAGGTTCATACAATTTCAAATTCTCAACATTAACAACTGCATACATTTGCATATAAGGAGGCAAATCTAAATGGAAGGCATTGTTACCAATATTGTCAATAATCTTAAAAGGACCATATCGAATTGGTATCAATTTTTTACCTTCTCCTTTAAGCCTCTCCTTACTAATGTAAAGCCAAACTTCATCTCCAACTTGGAAACTGTGATCAACATGATACTTGTCATGTCTCATCTTGTACTTGGCTTGACTCTTTTCCAACTGCTCTTGCACCATTTGATGTATCGACTGAATTTGTTCAATGAACTTTTTTTCCCTATCAATGTCATATTGACCATCAATAGCAATATCCTTCCCAAAGA